>JAXQQM020080993.1:0-16711 GCA_034641835.2 Pinus albicaulis
ATTTATTAATCCCTGGAGTTTTTAATATTAATTCATAGGGTTTATAATAATATTCCCTTAGGTTTAGAATATCAATAATCATTTGGGTTAATAATATTTATCATTTGGATTTAGTAATCCATTGAGATTATTAATATTAATAATCCATTATTTTTATTAATCCCTTGGGTTTATATTATTAATAATCTAGAAATATTAAACTTATTAAAAACATTATGACACTGTCGAGCGTTGTAGTGTCTCAATTATTGTTGAACTATATCACTATCCAACATCGCATCATAAAAAACATCGCCATAACACAACAAGTAGTGTCACAATCATTGTCACAATGACACATTGCATTATAATTTATTCAATTTTACTTTGCGACAATAAAAGGATTAGGGTTGAATATTCTTCTTTATAATATTGGATTTAAACCAAGGGTTTAATATTAGCCTTAGGGCTTAATATTAATCCCTTAAGTTTATAATGTTTATCGCTTCGGTTTATTAGTTTATCACATTTATACTATTAACAATATTTAGGGTTTATTAATCCATTGAGCTTAAAATATTAATTCCTATGGTTTATTAATTCCTTTGGCTTTTAATATTGATCCATTAGGTATGTTGACCACTTAGATTTATAGTATTTATCCTTTGAATTTACAAGCTCTTTGGGTTTACAATATTAATAATCTTGTGGGTTTATTAACCCTTTGGGTTTAAAATGTTAATTCCTAAGGTTTACTAATCCCATGTGTTTTTAATATTGATCCCTTGGGTTTGTTGATCCTTTAGGATTATAGTATTTATCCCTTGGGTTTATAATTATTTGTGTTTATAATATTAATAATCTCATACATTTATTATATTAATCCCTTGGATTTGTAATAATAATAATCCCTTCAGTTAATTCAACATCATTGTTTAAAAAACATCATCACAAGGCAACAAGTAGTGTCACAATCATTGTCAGAAGAATACATTTTATTGTAATTTATACAATTTCACATTGTGACAAAAAAATAATTAGGGTTTAATGTTTTGGTTTATAATATTGGGTTTAATCCAAGTTCTTAATATTAATCCCTTAGTTTTTGTTGTTTATCCCTTCAGTTTATTAATTCATTGATTTTATAATATTAACAATCTTTAGGGTTTATTAATCCATTGGGTTTATTATATTAAAAATACTTTGGATTTATTAATACCTTGGGCTTATAATATTAATAATCTTGTGTATTGATTAATCCCTTGGGTTTAAAATAATAGTTCTTAGGATTTATTAATCTTTTGTGTTTTTAATATTGATCCTTTGGGTTTGTTGATCATTTAGATTTATAATATTTATCCCTTTGGTTTACTAATTCCTTGGGTTTACAATTTAATCCCTTGGGTTTATAATTTAACCCCTTATGTTTAAAATATTAATTCCTAGGGTTTATTAATCTCTTGGGTTTTTAATATTGATCCCTTGATTTTTTTGATCCCTTAGGTTTATAGTATTTTTTCCTTGAGTTTACGATTTCGTTGGTTTTATAATATTAATAATCGTGTGAGAATATTAGTCCCTTGAATTTAAAATATTAATTCGTAGGGTTTATTAATCCTATATGTTTTTAATATTGATCCCTTGGGTTTGTCAATCTTTTAGGTTTATAATAATTATCCATTGGGTTTACTAATTACTTGGGTTTATAATATTAAACCCTTCGGTTTATTAGTACCTTGGGATTATAATATTAATAATTCCTTGCTTTTATAATTTAATCCCTTGCGTTTATTAATCCCTTGAGTTTAAAATTCTAATTCCTAGGGTTTACTAGTCCCTTGTGTATTTAATTTTAGTGCATTGGGTTTATTGATTCCTTAGCTTTATTAATATCTTGTGTTTATAATATTAATAATCACATGGGTTTATTCATCATTTTGGTTTATAATATTAATCCATTAGGTTCATAATATTAACAATCCTTTGATTTTATTGATCTCTTTTGTTCATAATATTAATAATCCTTTGGGTTTGTTAATCCATTGAGTTTATAAGATTAATCCCTTGCGTTTTTAAAATTTTCAGGTTAATAATATTAATCCCTTGGTTTTATAATATGAATAATATTTTACTTGAATATTGATATAAGAATTCACATTAGAGACATTATGCTATGGCCAAAGCTAGGGTTTCTCTAAGGCACTCTGTAGCTGTCGCCGCTGACGAAAAATTTGCTCCCACTTTAGAGCCTGAACCACTCTGACGTGTTGTTGCTGTTGTGAAGAACGACTGTTGCACTAGCTGTAGACCCCCAATGAGAGCCGACCCTGCCCAGGCTAAGGGCTTCACAAATCCATGAGGCTGTTGCTAATGCTGTGGGCACACTCTATGCGGACTCCAATGTCATGGAAGAACTTATTGCCGCAAACAGACTTGATGTCGGTGCCAGGAATAAGGGATTTGACACAACACTATTACATGCGGCTGCCCCCCTAAGCAACAGGGTCACGACTATGTCTCGACCTGATTTAGCAGTCCTTCACAATACTGATGAAAACGACTTTATCAAATACGTAGATCCTTCCATCGTTTATGCCTTGCGGTAGCTGTGCCTACCGGATCTACTTGCGGGGTGTACAGAGGAGTGTTCTAATCTTTCTCCTGCCTTTCAAATCCAAATCTCTCTTCTCTCGAGTAGATCCATGCTGCTTTGGGTCTGCCTAACAGAAAAAGTTCAGAATCTCTTGCACGCCCTTGAGCACAAGCTGGGAATTCCTACAGCTCTTCAAAGACTTCTTTATGGGGGTAAAAAAATTGATGGCTCTTTCCCCCTCTCATTCTACAACATTGAAAGAGATGCTACTTTAGTTTTATCGCTTCGCTTGAGAGGAGGGGCCGCAAGAAATTCCTCTTCTGCTCGAGCTTTCTCATATAAGGATGATGTCCATGCATAGCCTAGGAAAGCTTCCCAAACCCTTGAGGTCCCCAAGCCTTTTTTGGTTGATAAATTAGAGGATGTTCCCTCCATAGATATTTCCCATCCAGATCTAGTAGAACAGCTTCAAAAATTTGTAGAAACTGCTATCATATGCAGATTTAATGGAATTTGGCCTCACACAAAGGAAATTTATGAGTGGATCTATGCCAACTGGACCCACAACTTTAAGGTCACCTTCTACTCAAAGGGTTTTTTCATAATAATATTTGATCACATGAAGGATTATCAATAGGCCCTAATAGAAGGCCTGTGGTTTTTAGGAGCAGTGAGGATATGCATCACCCCCTGGTTCTGTGATTTCGATCGAGCTACAACAGTCATCACCAGGACTCCTGTCTGGGTCAGACTATCCAATCTACTGGCCCATCTATGGAACCTTTCAGTCTATCGAGGAATAGGAAATGCCCTGGGCTGCTTTTTGACGGCAGATTACTCTCAGGAGTGCCAAGGACTATACACATATGCCAAAATATGTGTGGAAGTAGACATTAGCAAAGGCCTGCTCGACCAAATTATTCTCAAAATAGGCGACTTTGTATGGACATAAATTCTAGATTATGATAATAGTGCCTTCTGATGTCACCATTGTCACCAAATAGGGCATCTTCAGAAATCCTGCCCCACATTCCTTGCAAAAAAAAAGGAAAAAATTTCAAAATCCAAATCTAAAAGATGGATACCTTGCAGTCCGCCACTTGTGGATGACTCTGAATATTCGAGTTCAGAGGATGAAGAGATTGATGCAGAAATGGAACTTTCTCAATAAACGAATGACTTGTCCTCTGCCATACCTGAGGATCCTCCAGACACGACAAACTCCTAGAAATGTACTCATGAGTCCTCCTGTTATAATACAGATAAGGAGACTCCTCCCACAGTCAACACTAGTCTACAAATGGTTCTTGCTTATCCACACCAAGCTGGATGGGTAAAAGTCAACAATAAGAAAGGAAAAAAAATTCGCATAGAGGCTTCTGCCCATTCTGGGTAGAATCCAACTTATTTCTTTTAGCACTCTAGTTACGCTCTATAGCTCTTTTCTTGTTTCTTTTACTCTCTTCGAGACCGAGGTTGATAGTTCATCATTTCTGATTGGCCTGCTTCTTGCCTTTCTTGTTTGTAATCTCACCCTGTACCATATTTTCGCTTAATAGAATTAGTCTTATTGAGAGAGAAAAAATATGAATAATATTTTGGGCTTATTTAACCCTAGTATTATTAAACCATAGGGTTTAATATATTAAGATTTAAACGCTAGCATTTGTTGGTTCCTTGGGTATATAATAATAATAATTCCTTGGGTTTATAATTTAATATTTTAGGTTTATCAATTTTTTGAGTTTAAAATATTAATTCCTAGGGGTTATTAATACCTTGGGATCGATATTTAAAAAAAAGGGATAAAAAACCTTGGAAGGGTTTAATAGATTAGGGTTTAAACCCTCATATTAATTGTGATAGAGTCAAAAATGTTAATTCAAGGGTTTATTAATCCCTTGGGTTTATAATATTAGTAACACTTTTTGTTTATGCTAGTACTATATGTAAGTAATAATGTAATAGTAATATTATTATACTATAATAATATAATAGTATAATAATAATATCGTATCGTAATTATATCATTATTTTTAAAAAGTTTGGTAGGAATATATCTTCATCATGTCTAATATATCACTCAAATTGGGGCGAGAATTGAATCAGTGACTTCACCCAATCACCATCTATCCAAGACTCCGTGGACGTTTATTATATTATTGTTATTTTTAAGTAATAATATAATATTTTTTTGTTAAATATATAATTTATATATAATTGATGTTGTTAGTTTATTTAATGTAAATATATAAAATAATATTAATAGTTATATTAATAGATGAGAAGTAAATACATATTATCAATAATAAATACATATTATAAATAATAATAAAATACTATTATTAAATTATACATGAATTATATTATTATTTAAGCTATAAATATTAATATATTATTAAAATTTTATTATATATATATATTTGAATAAGACTCATTCTATTAAGAAAGCATATAGTACAGTATGGAGCTGTAATCAAGAGAATCTAGAGAGCGGGGTAGGCGGAAATGATAAACTATCAACCTCAATCCCAATGAGTAACCAGGAAGAGAGTAACATGGATCAAAAGGAAGAAAGGAAAAAATGGGATTAGCACAAGAATGTATCCAGAACATATAGAATCATCCATCCGACATTTGTTTACTTTCTTTTTCTAACTTTGACCCAGACGTTGTGGTGCGGTTGGGTTGTAACTACTTGCAGATAGTTGTTGGATGTAGGGGGGGTCTCCTTTTCCATGTCGGAGGAGGATAACTCATGAGAACGCTTCTGTGAATTCGGTGGGTCAGCAGGTCCATTAGGGCTAGCCGCGAATGTGTCCTTCGTCTACTTTGCTTTCTCCCCTTCTGCTTCAACCTCCTCATCATCCGAGCTAAAGGACTCAATGTCATCCATGGGGGGTGGATCACATGGTTTCCAACTTTTGAATTTTGTTTTGCAATTGATTTTCTTCTTTTGGGCCCAGAATGTGCTATAGGAATTCTGAAGGTGCCTTGTTTGATGGTAGTGGTAGTATCGAAAATTTGTGTTCTCATAGTCCAGGGTCCGTGTCCAGATTAAATCCCCCACTTTGAGGTTGATTTGATTAGGAATTCCTTTACTTATGTCTTTTTCCATGCATATTCTTCCATAGGTGTATATTCTGAACCCCCCTCCTAGAGGGATCTGTTGCCAGAAAGTGGCCCAAGGTGTTCCAATCCCTTGGAAGATCGAAAAGTGCCATAGATGCATAGGGGGTTCGGTAGTATGACCCAAATGGGAATATTTGTGATGACTTTTGTAGAGGGGTCAAAATTTGGGAACCAGGGAGTGAGGAATAGCCCCCTTTTTCCCCAAAACCATGGGCCCCTAGTTAAGGCTTTTTTATAGTCTTCGCTGAAAGAAAACACAACTATGAAGAAACCCTTCAAGCAAAAGATTACCTTGTTTTTGTTGGTTCAGGTGGAGTGAATCCACTGGTATAGATCTGTTGTACGAGGCCATAGTCCATTAAATCTGAAAATAATGGCGGATTATGCGTACTTTTGAAGTTGATCATCCAGAGATGGATGGGAGATTTCTATGGATGGAACTTCCTCCATTTTGTCAACCAAAAAAGGCTTGGGATCCTCAGGGGGCTGAGTAGTTTTCTTGGGTGGCTATGAATGGATAGAATCTTTATAGGAAAAAGCAGGAGCAGAGGATGGCTGCCCAGCTACTCCCCCTCGCAGACGAAGGGTTAAGACTACCGAAGAATCTCTTTCAATACTGTAAAAAGAGAGGGGAAGAGAGTTCTCAAGTTGTTTACCTACATATAGATGTCTCTGAAGAACAAAAGGTATCTGCAGTCTATGTTCAAGGGCCCATGAGAGGCTCTACACCAGATCCGTTGAACACACCTAATGTAGCATAGTTTTTTCTGTAAAAAGATCGATCTGGATCTGAAAAGAAGGGGTAGAGAGATATGAGAAATCATGTTTGCCAGACCGTGGCAGAGAGGCAAGCGAGCTTGATCCCCGAATACCCAGATTCACATGGTAATGTTGGGGCTTGATGGTGGCTGAATGATGAGAGCCACATGCATAGGCCCTTTCAATTTTATGAATGCCTTTCTTGTTGGTGAAAGCATTACATTGAAACTAGGTCTGTCTATCTAGCAGTAGCTTCTTTGTTATCCCAGTGCATAGATTTGAGGGGCTGAATGGCTGCAACTCGGTGGAAGTGGTAGGGTCTGCATATTTTCTTATGTCATCGCCTTCCTCCTTGTGGACAAAAACTCTTTTGATTTGGAGAACAGCTCTGCAGGCCTGGATTTGAATTTTGTTCCTACATTTGAGGGTGCTTCACAACCACCATTTCTATGTTCGACGACATTGTTTCTACGGTCGATGGGGTCTGTGTCTAAATCAACTGTTGTAGTAGTGAACCCCTTGACGACGACGACATCTGAGCTTGGAACCCTAGCGTACTCCATCATGATTTCCTTATATATATTATTTGTAGGTAATAATATAACATATTTTAATTTACTGTATAATGTATCTATAGTTAATATTATTAATATATTTGGAGTAAATATATAAAATATATTGACAAATTTTTTTTTTCCAAGGTAAAATCACAACTTTATTCATAATTGAATAAAATTACATATTGTAGATGCTAAACAACATATGTAAAAATAACCAGATCGTGATTGTTCATGATCTAAAGATTCTCATCAAAGAGATAAAACTATTATTTTCTTCCCTTCTTTTTTTCCACTTTTCCCCAACCACCAGTGTTGGGCGTGGATGATACAATAGCCATTTGATTCTCTTTAATATTTACTTGGAGTTCTTTATCAGAATCTGAACCATCTGACACATGGGTTTGTTTGGCACCACTTACCTCTTTTTCAAGGGTAATCTTCACACTCTGTTGCTCTGGATCTGTGAATATTGGAACTATTACGGAATTGAGCTCAATTTCATCCTCTTGTGAGGTGTCTTTGACATTATATACATTTTTGTTTGTGGTGTTTTCTGGAGCATTTGCATCTACTGCTTCCTCTTCTTGAGATTACAAAATTTTCCAACCTTTGGGCTTTTGGGGCTGTCTCCTTTTTTTACGGTCTTTTTTAGCTTGTGGACATGAAGTTTGAAGACGTCCCGTTTGATGACATATAAGAAAACTAAATGTTGTCTTTCCATATTCAAGAGTTAGTGTACATTGAAGGTTATTGAAGACCAGTGTGATGTTTTCAAGTAAACTTTGGCTGAGATCAACTTCAACACAAATTCTGCCAAATGTAAAGATGCATTTGGAGGTTCATTCTGAATCCATCTTTAGAAATTTCCCCACGGAATTCCCAATTCCTTTTATTACTTCGGGATGCCAAAAATGTATTGGTAGATTATGTATCCTCACAATGATCATCTTGGATACCACCATGGTGGTAGCATCAAAAATGAGAAAACATGATATCGTGAAGAGTCCATCATTGCCCCAGAACCATGGTCCTTCATTTAAAACATAGTCCTTGTTATTTATTGAATATAACCTTACAATTAAAAAACCTTTAAAGCATAGATGAAATCACAGTTTGGTTTCCAATAGAAAATAACCATTGATGAAAAGCCACAGATTTGGGCCAAAAATGATTTAATTTACATATAACTGCTTTAGTGGATAAATAAACATAAAGATAGTTTACCTCTTCCATATTCTCTGTGAACGTGGGGATATGGGTCTTCTTCTCCACGATATAGGCTACCAAAATATTCATAATATAGTTTGGTTTGGTTTGAGGCTCCATCTTTCCTTTGAAAATGTCCTCGAAAGATGTAAGGCCTTATGAGCTAGAACAAGAGCACCCTACAAGTAATCTCGTTGTGAGAGTAATGGATGCATCAGGACCAATTCCATATTCTTGCAGCGAGAGGATCTCCTGCATCAACTTCCCTGCTTAAATCAGATTTTGTTGTCAACGCTGGTATGCCTATTTTTCTTTGAATCTCATGCTTGAGGTCTTGTATCCACATCCCACTCCAGTCCATATCCTCATACAAATAGAGTTCCCACTCAGAGTTCTTATAAAAAATTGTTTCATGGTTCCTTCACGTGGTTCTGGGTATTGACCTGTACACAATATCTCTCTTTTTTATTCACCACTCATCTATCATTTGAGGTATTTACACAGGCTTGATAGACACCTTCTTCTTCTCGTTCAACATTGTGAATATTTTTGGGAGATGTCACAAATAGATCTAGACTTGGACCAGTTAGATCTGAAATAATTGATATTTCCGAGCTCATATTCATTCGTTCTGGGCCTAGATCTGGAAATGGGAGCGTGTTATGGTGTTTATCTAACCAACATCTATCCTTCATGTCTGCATTCACCATAAAGGAGCCAAATCTATATCGCGTTTCTGCTCTCAGTTCTAACGTGGAGCCCGAATCTACTCCGTATACCCTATTTGAAGATGATTTTCCCATGATTATAGCGAGCAATGATGAATACCTCAGATAGATGCCTTCATTTTTCTCCTACGCTTCCAGGTCGGGCTTATTGTTGCCGCTCTTTTGACAGGTCGTCTATCCACTGAATTGATCTGGGATGATTCGAGGATCAACACCGATATTCCAAGCTCCCTTGACATAATGATCAGAATTTCGCAAGGGTATTACCACAGATGCAGGAAATCTCCCATGTATGTCGACCCTTGGATACATGGGAGTGGAAAGTTGCACTTCTGCAGGAGTAGATCTGACCCATACCAGAGATTCAAATAGAAAATAAAAATCCAGCCTTGCTCACTGTTGTTGGGGTTCTCTGCATTGAATTTAGATTGATTACGCCAAGAGAAACCAAATAGATCAGCTTTGCTCAACGTATAATGGTAGATCCGGTGCAAAGCTTTGAATCCATCGTGGAACGAGGCTCGATCGGAGGCGTGCAAAAGCTCATCGATCGCATCGCCTGGTGGGACAGGGTTAGTTGTGCGCTCCATCTCTCTCGGCTTCCACTGCAACAACAACCCAATATATTATACTGGAAATTGCTCGAAAAAGATGCAAAAAGTAGGATTTTTAAATTGGAATTGTAGAATTGGAAAAGTTGATCTTAATGTTTTTGTTGTGGATATTGATATTTAAATGGTATATGCAGAGGGGATACCGAGATGAATCCCTAGAATTTTTATGAGAAATTTTTATGAGATGATATTTCATGGATTACAATGATTGTGAGGTTTTCACAGAATGGTTATGTTGAAGAGTAATTTGACTTCTTGAAGAAAATGCCTCAGAAGGGTGTGTTCCCATGTATTGAGATGTCAAACACATTGACAACCATTCTATCATCATGTGCAGGGTTGGCAACCTTGGGTTGTGGGAAACGTATTGATGGAGACATAAGTAAAAGTGCACTTGAGGATAAAATATTTGTGCAAAGTGCACCTGTAGACATTTTTGAAAAATGAGGGGCTATAAATAATGTGCGTAAAGTGTTTGATGAAATGCTTTGTCGGGATTTGGTCTCATGGAATGAAATTATTGTGGCATATTCCATACATGGGTGTGGAAACGAGGCTACGCGTCTTTTTGTAGAAATGGAGCATTATGGCTTGAAGCCAGACATGTGTCCCTTGTTGCCATTTTTTCTACTTGAAGCCATGGAGGCATAGTTGATAATGTCTGACAATAATTTCAAAGCATGAACATGAAAAATGGAAAAATTAAGGTAGAGTTCTATATGTAATTATCATTTGAAGACTAATTCCATAAGCATTGGTGGACAGTGAGGTCGGTAAGCGAAGAAAAATGTGTTACAGTTATTAAATTATGAGTATATAATTTGTGAATTTTAATATTTTTCTAATTAGAATATGTGTTTTTGTTGTTTAATTTTTTTTTAAATACATGAATTTGTCCAACACTATTGAAATCTCTGAGACACTCTAATGATATAGAGTTCATCTCAAATAAAATATTCAATTTTAAATAAATTTAAAAAATATATATCAAAATAGACCTTTAAATTATAAAACAGTTGAACTATGGCATATTAAAAAAAATCCTTAAAAATGTAAATAATTAAACTAAATTATAAATTTATGAGATTGATTAACTTTAATAAAAAGTCAATATACAGTTTCATAATTTTCATAATATACAATTTCATCCCACTTCAGGTTTTCCTTTCTTGTAATTGCATTGGAGATATCGGAGATTACTTATGCCAATAGCTATATGTGAAGCCAATTCTGAATTACTGAAGGTAGGTAATATCGTATGATGCATTCCAGAAGTTACATCTGAATTTTGGACTTGCTTATCCTGAAAAATATCCTACAGAGACATCCAAATCTTGTTGAAATAACCCGTGATCACACCCTTATTTACATAATATGTGGGAAACATGCAGCTTAGCTTCAGCCCAAGAGGAAGATCTCCCATAAAATTTAAATATTTAAAATTAATTAAAACAAAATTCCTTTATTTATAACATTTGACTCTTAAAGATAATGTTATTTAAGCCACAGTTCACACATAATTTCCCTCACATAAAAGTACATGTATTTTTGAAACCGGCATTGGAATTTATGACAGTTGGAATTGGCAGCATCAACTGTAAAATTTTAAGACCCAACCTAGACGTAAAAACATTGTTTTCTCACTAGAGTTGTGGCAGCCGAATGGTGCACAATACTCAAAAATATTGTTTTCTCACTGCAGTTGTGGCAGCTGAATGGAGCTTGTGCGCCATCTCCTGCAACTAATACACTTTTGAAATGATTCTGAAAGGGGAGGCTTCCTGTACTTGAGCGCACCAACAACAAATAAATTTCTATCAAGCATGAAACTCTCACAGTCTTAGAGCAACAATCCTTAGTCTATTCAAATAATAATATTTTTTATTTCATCATTTATTAAAAAAAATCCCTTTAATTCATTGAATTCCCTATAAAAAAATGTCGTTCCATATTTGTAAAATTATCTACCCATAAGATATTTATTTATATTGTTTAAATAATTGAAATGGAAAATGAGTGGAACAACAAAATACAATAAAATGTTAATACTTGAAATTACAATAAAAAATTCCATCAATAACCCATAAATTTCTTAAAAAATCTTCTACCAACTTCAATTTAAAATAAATAAATTATATTCCATAATAATTGGAACACTTTTCATGAGAAGCCTTTTGTTCTTCATTCTGTGTATCTAAGAGGACTACTAATAATTCTCCAACTTATTGTGAAGCATTGCTCACTTGGACCAATATTAAATGTGGTGAGAATTTTATAAACATATACTAATCAAATCGAGATCCATGGTAAAAAACTGATATAAAACAAAATATAAGCACTTTCTTGATGGACAATGTAGCTTAAATGATTATCATAAAAACATAATAGGTTAGTGTTTTTTACGTTGTTTTAAAATTGCATCAGATACTTGAAAATTTAAAGGAAGAACCCATATGTGTATAATTTACTTATTTACTACTATTTAAAGTCATATTATGTGCATTCAAAAATCATACGATAATTGTAATTTGTACTGTCTTGAAATTTCTATGTGCAAGTGCATCATATGTCAAAAATGAGAAAAGGAAGAACCCAAATGTGTATAATTTACTTTTTATTGCTGTTTATAGTCATATTATGTGCCTTCAAAAATCATACAATAAATTATAATCATATTGTGTCTTAAGGTTGATGTGCAAGTGCATCCTGTGTCAAAAATAACAAAATTGCTCAAAATAGAAGCATTCTCAAATTAAACCTACCATAGCTTCAAAACTATTAGATTAGCCATTTTTTTTCTTTGTTTATAAATTAGGTAAATACTTGAAATTTTATTGAAGAACCCAAATGGGTATAGCTGTCTATCGTTGCTATTTACAATCACATTCAATGCTTTGAAAAAACATACAAGAAACCAACTAGGCATATGCTTTTATCTTGCTACTTGCAATTATATCCTGTGTTTTTCAAAATTCTGAAAAAACTTGATACAATTATTTGACACAAACTGGAATAATATATTGATTTACAACAGTAACTCTATTGACATTATATGCTTAAAAACGTTCATTGTTGTTGCTTTTGCAATCATATCATGTGCTTTCAAAAAACCAACTAAAAATGCATGCTTTCAAAAAACTAACTAGGAATATGCTTTTATACTGTCCTTTACAATTTGTATTTTCAGCCAACAAAAGCTTTGCTTATGTTTTATTCAGCTCCTTAACAAGATAACCACATAATAATTCTAGTGTATGGGAAACATTTTGAACCCATTATAACATTCATAGCTTGCCTAAAAAAAGTAATCATCCATCGGATGTGGTACTAAATATGCTAACAAATAACTATGCATTTTTCCCACTAGAAATTGGAAAAAGAGTTGATGTCAAAAAAGAGCATGTCGTTCAGAAATTTAAGGGCTTTGGGAAAATCCCCACAGTAAACCTACAAAAAACTTTACCGAAGTTATTTCATAAATACCATTGCAACATGCAACCAAGGACAATGTGTTATAGTGTAAAGAGGAGCGCAATATTGGGCACTTCTCTCAAATGAATGGAAAAATTATATGTTATTACTTTTAAATCTATAAAGGCCATAAATTTCAAGGTTCATCAAAAGAAAATCCTTAATCAGGCCAAACCTTGATAATAAAGCCATGCACCTAAAAAATTAGAAGAAATGTGCTCGTGCAAGGTGAGATTTACCTTGAACGGCTTCGTTCGAATTTAACCGCCAATGAACTTTCTCTTCCTTTGATCTTTCTCCTAGGGAAAGGTTAGGAAACCCTAAAAATAAAAATAATTAAAGACGATTCCTCTCCAAAAATAATATCAAACAACCTAAAGCAACCAGGCTCGGCTTTGTTCCGTACATATCTAAATTAGTAATAGTTGAAAGTGTTCATTTCGGCTCGAACCACAAAAAAAGAAATCAATGTCTACAAAGGTAAATGTTGCATATGGATTTTCTTCATATGATCTCTATAAAATAGAACTCGAATTATACGGTTAATTGCATATAAAAATTATGCATAAAAGTTCAACTAAATTTTATAATACACATTTATCTATTCCTAACTTTATAATTGTACATTCGAAGCATACAGCTATATCACCGGAAAATCATGGATATAGTGAATCGATGTCAGTGGGAGTAAAACTGGCCGCAATAAAAGTTGATGCGGTAACCTACCAAAGATGTTTTGCAAGATTATGAGTTTTTAGAGCTTCTATCTTCAAAAACTATTATCCACACTTCTAGCAAAGCACTCCGATCGTATAAATGGAACAAACTTCAATGGAAGAAGATTCACAGAGAAAAGGAAATGAAGAAGATAAAATGTGGCAAAGAGGGACTCTCGCTATTAACCAACCAACATTCCAAAACTTAATTCAGTTTCCAAGTCAATCATGACCCAACGTGGAAAAACAAAACACCTTTACATCATTTACTAATGATAAAATGAGTACAAACCCCTCTACTCAACTAAAAGCATTTGGTATATACATGTTTAGAAGAAAAGGTTGCACTTTTTGGGAGAAAACGGAAGATGTAAAGGATGTAGAAAGAATGAGACAATCAAATTCCATTATGGTTGAATCATGACAGTGAAAAGCCTGGGAACAATTGACCTTTCCAAATCTCATCCATGCTTTCCCTTAAAACTAAAGAGAAAAATGAGAAAATTGGAGACTCGAACTTGCACAAAACCAGAAAAATAACTTTATTCTTGCCAAAGAACTATAGGAAGAAGTTGTTTCCAAACAAATACAAGAAGAAATTTGTAATCAGTTGCAGAAGATAGGGAAAATATACACCACAGTGTAAACTTTGGTGGATATCTTGAGTTTTCTGTAATATGTAGCCATGTAGACCAGCAGCCAGCTTCATGAGGGAAAGCAATAAAGTCTTTAGTCTGTGTCTAGTTATGGCACAGTTGGTGTGAATCTAAGACCTTCGCATCACTGCAGAGAAAATTAAAAATATGCAAATAAAGTAGGTGTCATGAGTATGAACACTCACCGCCTGTCACCTATATGATAAGTACTCAACAAGTATAGTTATGCCACTAACCTAAAACAATGCATATATGGAAATGCACAGAGAAGGTTGTTATGCATTTAGGAAAAGGCATGGTGAGGTACAATTTAGCACATGTTGTTGGAAACAAGGATAATAAGGGGGGCATAGGTACTTTGCCGATAGAAACTACCATCGATATGTTAAACCCGAATTTGGTTTTGAGGAACACGTGGCAAGCAAAGTCTTCTTAGTGATAGCATGTTTCTGAGTTTACACGGTCGTTTAGATTCAAGAATAGTGTCAACTATGAGTGTATAGTGATATGCAAGCACAACTATATTATATTGCATGTTGTTATCTAATAAATAAGTGAATTAAATATTTTGTTGCCTAAATATTTATGATCCGCCTTTGTTTGTATTCAACATGTCTCGTTCATTTACACAGTACCAACAACATTAGTACTATTCAACTGCTGCAAATTCCTTATGTATCCGCCTTTGCTTGCTAAAGTGTTGTGGCAGTTCAGCCTATCCATTTCTTCAGGTTTGTCTAGATGGAAACATAACAACACAACATGTCAATGTAATTCCCCCCTCCCCTATCTCATTCAATACCTATCACATATGTATTTTCCTATCCCCTATTTCTCCCCTCTCTAGCTATAGATAGCCAAGAATTTGCGTGCGTGCTACTACTCCTAGTCTGAAATTAGGGTTTTGAGAAAGATAAAGGGAAAAACCTGTAAAGTGCTCCTGATTTTAGGTCTTCCAAGTGATCATCGAGTTGGAGGAGAAGGTTACCTCCAATATTTATTCAAGCTAGATTGACTTTGCTCTCGTTGAAAAGCCAAGCAATAAGAAAACAACATACATTGCAAAAGAACATATCTATAATAAATTTACCTTTATACTAAGAATTGATTGAAGACATGCAAGGCCACGACCATAAATCTCTCTCTTCTCAGACGATAACATAAGGAAGTGCTCGATGATATAAATTATTTTTTCTAATTAGGGATTGGATTAAATGTGAATATCCAACCTCAGTGAGTGTTTCTATTGAGCGGCGTTGAAGGGCCCTTACAGCTAAAAATTGAATAATTCGTCAGACTCTTCTCCTTTTAGACCAACATGTTGAGTTACCTACTCCTTTCCGGACTTTTTTTTGCCAAGCTTTTTCCCTCATCACACAGCTGCATTCCCATCTCTCGATTTCCAACACGAACCTCGCTGAGAGCCCACAAAACTCGGTATGAATAACGCCATTCCTCGGGCATTGAGGGGAATCCCAGCATGAAAATGCACAAAGGGTCAGTAAGGATAGGGACCTGCAAGAGCATAAAATAGAGGGAAACTCCCCGCTATAATAGAAAAGACAACCCTCACCTGTTAAAATCCACCACCTGTTATATGCCGGAAGAATAAGCTGCTTCGATGAGATGGGCCTCCCGTTGGAATTACATTATTTAAGACAACCAGATGAAACATTAACTCTGTTGAACGAAATCATGGAGGTGACTGTTCAGAAACCAGAGTGAAGGAGAGAATGAGGTGGTCGGCAGTTGTAGAGCGAACCCACGATGGAAGCAACAAAACTGAATGGACTCGCTGACAGTTTGGGTAGGGTAATACCCTAACCACCTCTCAGGAAATCCCGACCGTTTGATCAAATCCACTTCCACGATGATCACACCACCCAGGTGTCCCACATTTCTCAAAGCGCGGGTCATTCGTCGAAATCTTGGTTAAGTGTGCCAGGGTTTGACACCGTAATGCGTTACGGTTGAGGCATATGATACCGACATAATCCAATGTATATATTATGTGTAATGTTATAAATAAATGATAGACATCATGTTGCGCACCACGTTTGCACATGTGTCATTCGCAGAATGAAATGGTCGACTGAAATAGAAAAGAGTTGATTCAAAAGAAAAGGCCTATCGACCTAATTAATAAATATATAATAATTATTGAAAAAACATTATATAATAATTATTGAAAAAAACATAATGACTAGAAATAAATACATATTATTTATAATATCTAAATGCTATTATAATATTATATGTAAATTATATTATAATTTTAAATACAACTATTAATATCT
>JAXQQM020059322.1:0-41076 GCA_034641835.2 Pinus albicaulis
ACCAATCAGGTACATCATAGCCCATAGCTTGAACATTCAGTCTGAATACATCTAGTCTCAGTCTATCTTACAATATTACACAGAGAACTTGTCTTAAGAGGAACAATGCTTGCGTTTCACTGATTTCTCATCAACAACCATTACAATGTTTCCTTCTGTGCTTTATAGCAAAGGGTGAGCCTAAGATCGACTGAAGGAGTACGTGAAAATTAAATGTATCTTTAAACACAACAATGAATGCAGGGTTGAAGCCCATTTTGTTTGAATATTGAGTAGTTAATGTTTGTCACCTCTATATGCAGGGATGATCTTCCTCAGATTTTCCTTTACTCCAGACATGACTTTGCTGCATTCTGGCAGCCATACTTTGTTGTAATTGTGGAGAATAAACAAATGGTAAATAACTGTTGAAAGGTCTTCTTCATAAATGTTCTGATTTCTTTGAGCTACTGTTAGGGTAGAAATTCCTTCAGGGACATTCTTTTACTATGCAGAGGACCTTTTGGATGGATCCTCGGGGTCTTCAAACTGCTGCTGTGCATTCTAAACCTCTGGTTAAGGCTTAAGATCTTCATTAGCTGGCCTTAATCATCCTTTGCTCTGTACTAGAACGCTTCGCTGCTTCAACTCTACCTCTGATAGGTTAGCTCGGGTTTTAATGGCATAGAAAGGTTTCCAGTGTCTGAAATCTGCCTTTTACTTCATGCGAATCCGGCCAGCTGCTTTCTTTGACTATCTCACAGTAGTACTGGTTCTTGGATTTAATTCTGCCTGCACAGCTTGTCACGTAGAACCATGGCGGTCTTCTACTTTTGGAAACCCTGCAAGAACACGAAAAATGTGAAGAAATCCATGGACGAGGGTGGCGGGTGATGTGGATGGATGAAACGGACGTGCAGGTGGGGACATGGCGAAAAAAAAAACGCAGTGAAGCGATGAAATATGGGAGGTGGATGCGCAGCGAAAACAGTTTGCATGGGAAAACCATGTAAAAATGACTTCGGAAACAAATATATGCAGTGATACATGCGGGCGTACGACAAGGACACGTGGAGGGATGATGTGGAGGCCAGGGTGACGGTGGAAAGGTCAACAGTGGGCAGACGGATCTGGACCATTGATCGTGGCGGGGATCAATGGCGGAGGATGACGAACGACGGGCCATGGCATGAGCTATTGTGCATGCAACTTCATTAGACTTCACGCATCTTGAGCAGGCGAAGGCTGTTGGATGGCTCATCCCAAATCGAACGGTCGACGATCATTTCACTGGGTGCCCACGTCCGACAGATAATGCGCAGGGGATGACTTTAACGAGCGGGAAAAGTGGTTTGGGAATCGTACAGAAGGACATGTGTTGGGCGCTAAGTGGAATCGCTGGGTGATGGAAGAAAAACACCAGCTCACAAATGGTGGTGCAGAAAATACCGGTGGATTTGGAACAGTGCGCAGGGACGGGAGTGGGGACCACTGATCGGAAGGGCTCCACACCGTCGGATCATACATTAATTTGGACGGCGGAGATCTGAAAAGCGCAGGGTTAACTCAGCAGCAAGCTAGCACTGATCAACGGAGTAGGGAGGTCAAACCGCTCGACGGTTAACATGGAGGGTACCCCCCGTAGCTGACCAGTTGATCGGGCATTGACCACAAATCAACGGTCGGTAATGACTATGGGGCCTCACCTCATTTGATGCGTACGGGCAAATGGAAACCCCTGTAACCACCATTTTTGTGGTGGCTCCGCCTATGCACCACCACATGCCACCAGCGCGCCACCAATTCACCACCGCAGCGGGAAAATTCACCAATTCCCGCTCTTTAATTCACGTCCAATATTCATCTTCCTAAGTCATTTTTCATAAATCCTGCTACTGCAAATGATCCTCTCTGATTTCCTTGTCCTTGCATCAGAGGCCGCACATTGTGTCCTTCTTTTCATCATTTTCAAACCTGCAAAACACGAAAACTGTGAGTAAAACCATGGATGGGGTGGCAGATGAGGTGGAGGAGGTGAATGAAAGGAAGAAAGGGACTTTGAAAAAGGGAGAAAAAAAAGGGGGAAAGTGGTATTTGCAGGGATATGAGGGGTAATAATGGGCCTTTTGAGAAATGGATCAGCAGAGAGACTATATTTTAGGCACAGTACACAGAGACTTCAAGGAGGATGGGTTTTCAGGGGAAAGGCATTCCTTGAAGGCTCCCAAACAATCTAGCCCCCAGTTTGCTTGTCAAGAATTTCATAGGGGGGCTAACAGTGGCTCCACATGGGGATGGCTTCTCCTTGCAGGAGTCAAGAAACCAGATATGATCTTTGGAGTAGGCCAGTTGCCTGCTGTCATAAGCCATCTTTCTTCTTTGATTTCAGCTGCCACCATCTGATTTAAACATCAGCAGAAGTATTTCCCAACCAATCTACCTACCCAGACTATAGTTCTAACATTTCCCTTTGGGTGCATTTGAGCTAGCAGCCCCTTTACATTTTATTTTTTCAAAACAAAAAAAAATCTATTCTAAATCTACCCTTATTGCTCCATGAGGCCAGATTAGACTGTTGGCCTCATACAATTCTCTACCTAATCTACTACCTGTTGGGATTAAACTGTCCAACAGGTTTCTTCACCTACATTCTAAGACAGGAAATTTAAACACAGCCAAGCCAGGATTAGACTGTCTGACTTGCTGGACAGAAACTTGTAGAAGACAAAACTGTGAAGACATGGAATTCTGCAACTTTGAAACATTCTTCTTTCTTTCTTGTGACTCAGGTTTTGAGCATATTTGAGTCACCTCTTTTCTTTGCTTCAGCTCTGGTTTTGGGCATATTAGAGCCGGTTCTTCTTTCGCTGCTGATCCAGATTTTGAGCTTATTAGGACCAGCTATTCTGCTTCCTTTGGCTCGGATTTTGATCAGGTTTGAGCCATGCTTTTTACTTCAGAGGTTCATGTTTTGAGCATGTTTGAACCTCTCTTTTCATTTTGTTTTTTGGAACATTTTCTCTTTTTCTGAAAATGAAAACTTGCAATGGTATGTACAATGGAGATGAAACTGGAAATGGAAAATCAATAGAAGTAATGTTTGAGCATCCTGCCATTGATAGGACCCCCAAACAATTCTGTGCCATCAAGTTCTTGCAGAAAAAAGGCATTAGGACCCATAGTGGCCTGGATTATGTATGGACCCTACCACAGGCTGTCAAATTTTCCATGTTTACCTTTGTCCTATCTTCTTGAGTCCCATTTTAGAACCTTGTCACCAATTTTGAAATTTGAAGCTTTGGTTCTTTTGTCAAACTGCCTTTTTATGTTTTCTTGGACTCTGATAGCTCTGTTATAAACCTGCTCCCTTGTTTGCTGAAGATGGATTGTTTCATTAATTCTCCTTATCATGTTGTCCTCCTCTGCCTGAATCTCTTGGACAAGCTTGATTACTGGAACTCCAAGACTAGTAGGAAACACTGCTTCAGTCCCATAAACCAGCTGAAAGGGTGACATGCCAATAGATTTCTTTGTAGTGAGCCTGTCTGCCCACAAGGCATGTATCAACTTTTTATGCCATGACCTTTTGTTCTCTTCCAGCAGCTTCTTAATGATTGTAACCAGGATTTTATTTGATGATTCAGCTAGGCCATTACCCTGGGGGTAATAGGCAGTTGAATGTCCAAGTGCTATTCCGTACCTGTGGCAGAAATCAACCATTCTTTTGGATCCGAAAGCAGCAGCATTGTCAGTGATTATTTTCCTTAGACAGCCGAACCGAGATAGGATGAAGTCTTCTAGGAACCTAATGATGACAGAGTCAGTGGCATTCCTAGTGGGTATGGCCTCTATCCATTTAGTGAAGTAATCTGTAGCGGTTAGGATCCATTTATGTTGTCCAGAGGAGGTAGGATGAATTTCTCCTATAAAGTCTAGGCCCCATTGTAGGAAGGGACCTTCAACGGTGATGGGTTGTAGGGGGAGAGGGAGAAGTTTTCTTTTGCCCTCAAAAATATGACATTTATGGTAGGCAAGTATCATTTTATGAACATCGCTGAAGAGGGTAGGCCAGTAGTAACCAGCCCTGAGTATCTTATTTGCAGTGGTTTTCCAACTCAGGTGACCTCCACAATCCCCGGCATGGAATTCTTGTTTCATTCTTTCAGCTTCAGTTTCAGACAAACATTTCAGTAACAGGCCATTTGGATTTTTCCAATATAGACTTTCATTCATAATGCAGTAATTTCAAGCTTTGACTTTTATGAATCTGGCCTTTGTTTTGGACATTTCTAGAGGGGCATTGAGGTTAGTGAGCACATAAAGGATATCAGCATACCAAGGAGAGTTCTAAAACTGCTCCTCAACAGTTGGATGGGGCAATCCTTCCTGCTCGTCTAGGGCATTTATCATGTTAATGTCAAGGGCCTGCAAGTTTGATTCATCCATTAACTGGGCCAAGCCTTGACCTTTGATCAGCTTAGTGGGTTTTATTTCAAGGTCGTATTCCAAGATGGTAGCAATCCATTTGCTCCTTTTCCCATCAGGGTCTTGGGACAAGATATCCTTAACCACTATATTTGGCACATAGGCAATGGTGTGAGAATGCAGAATGTACACGCTAAAGTCTTTTAAGGCCTTAATCAGGGCATAGGCCTGCTTTTCCATGATGTTGTACTTTAAGGGTGCATCTCTTAAGGATTTACTGAAGAAAGCTATAGGCTGTTCATTACCTTCTGAATTTTTCTGCAGCAAAACTGCAGCTATTGTGTGTTGGGAAGAAAATGAAAAGATCAGAAAATCTTTTGAGAAGTCAAGGCTGATAAGTACGGGGGCCTGAGTGAGTGCAAGTTTTACTGACTCAAAAGATTTCTTGGCTTCAACAGTCCACTTAATTCCTGCATCTTTCTTTAGCATTTCAGTCATTTTCCTAAGATGTTCGGCAAGATTGGGGATAAATCTTCTAAGGAAATTGATCTTCCCTATGAAGGACTGCAATTCCTTGATGTTTCTTGGATGTGAGATTTGAAGTATTCCCTCAACTCGCTGTGGGTCTATCCTGATCCCTTTCTCAGATATAATGTGGCCAAGAAGTTTACCTTCTTGCAACCCAAAAACAGTCTTCTTAGGATTTAGGGACAGACCGTACCTTCTACATTTTTCAAAAACTTTTCTCAGATGTTTCAGATGTTCTTATTTAGTTTTAGAAAAGACAGTCAAGTCATCCAAGTAGATAACTATGAAGTGTCCAATCTCATCTGAGAAAGAAATATCCATTGCTCTCTGGAAGGTAGCTCCAGCATTCATCAATCCAAAAGGAATTTTCAAGTACATGAAGGTGCCCCATGGAGTGGTAAAAGTTGTTTTGAGTTGATCTTCTGGGAGTACCAGAACTTGGTTGTATCCTGAAAAGCCATCAAGCAGGGAGACTCTGTTAGAGCCCACCACCTTCTGTAGGATATGTTCCATTCTAGGCAAGGGGTAGTTGTCTTTCAGGGAGGCTCTGTTGAGGTTTCTAAAATCTATGCATAATCTAATCTCTCATGTTTTCTTCCTTACAGCCACTAAGTTTGACACCCAATCAGAAAACCTTACATGGACTATTATGCCTGCTTCATACATCTTTTTAATTTCTTTCTCTACTGCAGGCAATTGTTTCAGATTGATCCTATAAAGTTTTTGTCTGAAAGGCTTTTGATTTTCCTTTAGTGGTATCTTGTGTTGTATGATTTTGGTGTCATAGGCTTTTAAATCTTCGTAGCTCCATGCAAACACATCAATGAATTCCTTAAATAGTTCAATGTATTTCTTTTTCATGTCTATAGGTATAGACTTAGCCAGTTTTATCATTTTGGGTCTGTCTTTAGTGCCTATGTTGCATTCTTCTATATCTGATTCTGCATGTTCTATGGTGGGCTTCTTTGCTACATCATCGAAATCAAAGAGGTCCTCTAAGGGTGCCAGGCCTCTGGGTATATTCTTGTCTTTGGCCTGCAGCACTTCGACCTCTTCATTTTCTGCGTTTTCACTATTTTCGTTAAAATTTCTAGTTTTCTAGGAAAAAGAATTTATTTCTATGTTACAGGGTGTTTCTTTCTTATCTGGGGGATCCTCGCTTGGGCAGTTATCATCAGAAGTTGAGTCTAAATCCGAAAATTCAAACTCATTCCTGCCCACCAGGAAATCTTCGATCTGTTTGTCTCCCTCAAAGACCTGCCAATATTTTTCATTGTCTGGCACTGCAGGCCTGAATTTGGTCTGAATGATAATTTGTTGGTCAACTGGGGCCTTAGGATATGAGCTAGCTAGACAAGCTAATCCATTTGCAACTGCATTTTTCCCCCTAGGAATGAATACTAACTCATATTCAACAAACGCTTTCAGCAAATCTAGAGTATCATTCCTGTATGCCCTAAGCCTGGGGTGTTTTGCTGAATACTCACCATTCACCTGTTTGATCACTAACTTTGAGTCTCCTCTCACAGCTATCCTACGGGCTCCTAATTTTTTCAACAAATTCAGACCTAGGATGAGAGCCTCATATTCTGCAATATTGTTTGTGCATTTGAAATGCAGATTCACAGCGTGGCTCTCTGCATGATCATCTCCTGTGTTATGTAGCCACACTCCTACTCTAGCATTTTTCCTAGTACAGGACCCATCAAATTTCATTTCCCACGGGGGTTCATTGTTTACTTCGTCTTCATCCCCTCCCCTACAGCTGGATTCGCCATTATGTTGAGTTGTGAGGTTTGTGCTAGGAGGGGGGTCATTTTGTGGTTCATTATGGGCATGGAGATCAGGGAGGTGGCTGGCTTGCTGTTTTTGTTCTGTTTCTGTTTCATTCAGAGTTATATTTTCAGCATTTTTCCCATGGTATTCTTCTTCGTATTCTTCCAGAGTAGCCATTATGTTGAAATCCATGGGCTGTATGTTTGTATTTCCATTATCTGATCTCGCCTCTTCTGAGGATTGGTCATTGTAGAGGATAAAAGAGTCTAGATCTGTATGTACAGAGTATAATGGTGAGTTTTCATGTTTCTCGGGGCTACTGACTAAGAATTTCATCTGAGACTCTCTATATAGTCTTCTAAGTTGGCCAAATATAGGGATAGTGACATATGAGCCATCCATCTGCATTGTTCCTTGCAGTTTGACTCCCCATGATCTTGACAATAGCATGGCATACTTTGGTGGCACATCTGCCACCACAACATCCATGACCATACACTTCGCAGGAATCTGAGTTAGACTTACACACAAGTATTTGATTAGGCCTAGGCATTTTACTCTACTAGAGTCAAATGAATATAAGTCTTTGTAGGGTCTGGTGATTTCTAGGCCTAGCCTCTCCATCACTACCTTGGGCATTAAGTTGTGAGACACTCCAGAATCATGCATTTCATTGTGCAAGATCTTGTCATGAATGTTGAGACTGATATAAAAAGGTGGAACTACCCCTTCCTGAAACTTTCCCTCAATCTTTGGACCAAACATCAGGGCGGGTTGATCATCACTCAGATTTACAGTGTCACTATTTACACTCAAATTTAATGCTTTCAAAATATGGCCTTTATATATATCCTGAGTGGCTAACTCAGATAATGGTACAGAGATTTTAATTTTCGCAATCTCACTCTCTAAATTGAAAGCGGACTGGGTCTTTGGAATGTTCAACTCTGTCTTATTTGTTACTACCTTAGTAGCTGAATCAGTTTTTGATTTTTCACTATGTACAGGGTTGGGAACTGTTGTATCAGGAGCACTAACTGTGGTGCTAGTACTGCTATTTGGTTGACCTTGTTTTTCAGTGTTTTGGTTGTCTTTTTCTTTGTCTTTTCCAGAACCTTCAGCTGCTGATTTGGAATTCTCAGCAGTTTCTTTAGAAGTTTTGTCAGGATTTTTCTTGATTGTAATCTCAGGAGTCTTGGCTTTGGGAGTATCTTGTTTTTTCTTGCTCCTAAGTTCATATTGTTCCCTGAATTGCAACATGGCATTTTCAAATCCTAATCTATAATCCTCAGACTCAAACCACTCCTCATCACAACCAGTGGTGGAGGGCTGGTCTTCTTCTGAATCATAATTTAGGATTGAGTCTTCTATTTCAAACATGTTTAGTGCATTCCCTTGAGACTCTTCTATGATTCCCTCATCCTCATCTAGAAATTTTTGGAAAGGGGGAATAACTTGTTGATCTGATTCTTTCTGTCTGTTGGGAGTGGCATTGTTGTTTCTTCTAAAGTTCTGGTTCTGGTTTTGATTTCTGTTTTGGTTACTAACTGTGACAACCATTTTCTCCATCATTTGTTGTAGCTTATCCACATTTTTAGATAATCTATCATAGTTTGGATCAGAGGTGGAAGCTACGTTGTCATCTCTATATGTTACCCTCTTCTCAGCTCTCAATCTTGCTCTCTTTTCAATCAGGTTTGCCTCTATGTTAACTGCTCCTTTTTGCATGTCCTCTAGTATGGCATATTATTTATCTCTAAGCTCATAGGCCATGTTAGCATCAAATTCTTCGGGATATTTTGCTAGGGAAATGCCTTGTGGAGGTTTCATATGTGGGGGGAGAGCATTATAAATGCTATTGAATC
The DNA here is from genome assembly GCA_034641835.2 of Pinus albicaulis. Classification (NCBI taxonomy): domain Eukaryota; kingdom Viridiplantae; phylum Streptophyta; class Pinopsida; order Pinales; family Pinaceae; genus Pinus; species Pinus albicaulis. The sequence continues at coordinate 8,574 of JAXQQM020059322.1, forward strand.
TTGTTGTGTAATCATGTACACTCTCTCCCGGATTCCTCTTAAGGCTCAGGTATTCTGCTAGGAGCTAGCGAGGGTTTGCCCTAGTCTCCCATTTGTTTATGAATGTCTGATATAGAGCAGGAAGGTCTTGGATGCTATTAGGAGGCAGATTTTTAAACCATTTCTTTACATCACCCCCCAGGCTCTGAGCAAAGATTCTCATTTTGACTGTTTCATCATCAATTTCCATATAGTCAAAAGAGTCTTCCATTTTATCCACATGTGCCTGAGCTGTGATGGATTCTTTGGCAGTGAAGTGAGGGATTTTTGATTGATAGTCATTTGGCAGGGGGATAAGAGGCTGAGGTAGAACTAGAGGTGCATACCAGGCTTCCATTGTGATGTTCTGATGAGGTAAAAGATTAACCTGAGCAGCTGGTATATGGATGACAGGGATATTAAGACAAGCATAGGCTTTTTGAGCAGATCTAGGGTGAGACAACCCCGAGTTTTGGACAAAGTGTATATCAGGTGGTGTAGATGGAGGGGTTTCTCTGTCCCTAGGGTCTGGCTGGTCTGAAACACTGAATGACCTAGTTCTAGGTAATCTATTTTGAAGGTCTAGGTCGAAGAAAGGGTCTAATAGAGCTGCAAGATCTTCTGGTGCAGAATTAGCTCTATGAATGTTGCTGGAAATAGTTGATCTCCTACTTACAGGTGTTCTCTTGAGGATTTTCTCAGGATTATCAACTATTTCAGGTGGGTTTGGATCAGGGCAAGCTCACATATGAATGGTTCTGTGAGCCAGAATGCTATTCTTGAACTAAGCAGCTTAACCCTACTTGTTACTTCTATTGTGGTTGATATTGCCTCAGGGCTGGTCTCCCAGCGGAGTCTTCATTATGTTTCGGGTCTGGTATCCCAGTGGAGTCTGATGCGAAACCAAGATGATCATCAGGCCTACTGATCACCAGTGGGGTCTTTTAACGTTTAGGAGCTATGGAGTCGCTAGGTGGAAAGTTTTAAGGTATTTCAGGGGATACACTGTCCACCACAGTGCTGATGAAATATCCCTTTTCAAGGATATCCCACCAAACACAGCAAACTCTAACCAGAGATTGACTGGGAGGGCATTTACCAGATATGTCACCTCAAAGAAGAGGATGAGATCCGGAGGCTACCTGGCCCTTTCCAGGCTCTGTCTAAGAGTATGGGGTAAAACACACAAGAGGTAAGTGGAATGGGAAGGATAAGTGTTTTACTACCAAGCTAACTAGAGATTCTAGGTTTTCTGAGGTTTGGAGATGTATCAAGATGAAAGTACTCAGAAAGTCCCCAGTGGAGTCGCCATTATGTTGGGGTTCCCATGTTTTGGCCAGATTGGCAAGACCAAAATATGAGACAACATCAGAACCACTTTCAGACCTTAGGATCTAGCCCTCCTAGGTCCAGAGAGGGATCTCTCTATATTTTCCAAAGCATATGTCTTTGAGGCTCAATGTTTCAATGTTAGGCTAGTTATGGGGCTCAGGGTTTGTTTGTTTGATTGAGTTTGGTTGTTGGGAATCAGGAAAGAAGAGTCCAATATAAGGCAAGGGTGAGCATAGAGTAAACTAGGCAAAGGTAGATAACTCAGAGAACATCAAGGCCATTGGGCAATGGAGTCAAGAAAGGGTTTACTTGTGTTCAATGTGCAAGCTTTCAGTTGGGCAAGTCATCTAAATCATCCGGATCTTAAAGGATAGAAGATGGAATGGAACATTAAGGACTGAAAATGAAAGGAGGAGAACCATCTAATTCTGTCTATAGATCAGGTCAGAGGTCATTTAACTCCAGGCCTGCTTGGACAAAATTAGAGGCAATTACAAGGGATCTTAGAAAGGCTAGCTGGTCGTGCAAATATCCTAGTGGAAAGGGCTAACACTAATCCCTAGTGTTCCCAAACCTTCCAACTAAATCCTACCAAGAACATCTAAACATGGACTTCATCAATTCATACATTAGAGAGCAGGAAATATCATCCACTACACTGGTTAAATCAATTGAAATCAACATTTAGATACACACATAAGCAGAAAACATAAAGGCTGGGAGAGCAGCAGCATAAGGTACCTATCAAGGGTAAATCTTATGCCAAACTTCTGATGCGAGCCTGAAGAAATGTAATGAAATGAAAGCAAGTCAATCACAAATACAGAGAAAGGAGAACATCACCAGCTGCTTTAGATCAGGATCCAAAGAAACATGCTTGTCATATTAAAAACAACACCAATTAGGTACATCATAGCCCATATCTTGAACATTCAGTCTGAATACATCTAGTCTCAGTCTATCTTACAATATTACACAGAGAACTTGTCTCAAGAGGAAAAATGCTTGCGTTTCACTGATTTCTCATCAACAACCATTACAATGTTTCCTTATGTGCTTTATAGCAAAGGGTGAGCCTAAGATCGACTGAAGGAGTAGGTGAAAATTAAATGTATCTTTAAACACAGCAATGAATGCAGGGCTGAAGCCCATTCTGTTTGAATATTCAGTAGTTAATTTCTGTCACCTCTATATGCAGGGATGATCTTCCTCAGATTTTCCTTTACTCCAGACATGACTTTGCTGCATTCTGGCAGCCATACTTTGTTGTACCTATGGAGAATAAACAAATGGTAAATAACCGTTGAAAGGTCTGCTTCATAAAAGTTTTGATTTCTTTGAGCTGCTGTTAGGGTAGAAATTCCTTCAGGGACATTCTTTTACTGTGCAGAGGACCTTTTGGATGGATCCTCGGGGTCTTCAAACTGCTGTTGTGCATTCTAAACCTGTGGTTAAGGCTTAAGATCTTCATTAGCTGGCCTTAATCATCCTTTGCTCTATACTAGAATGCTTCTCTGCTTCAACTCTACCTCTGACAGGTTAGCACAGGTTTTAATGGCGTAGAAAGGTTTCCAGTGTCTGAAATCTGCCTTTTACTTCATGCGAATCCGGCCAGCCGCTTTCTTTGACTATCTCACAGTAGTACTGGCTCTTGGATTTAATTCTGCCTGCACAGCTTGTCACATAGAACCATGGCGGTCTTCTACTTTTGGAAACCCTGCAAGAACACGAAAACTGTGAAGAAATCCATGGATGAGGGTGGCGGGTGATGTGGATGGATGAAACGGACATGCAGGTGGGGACATGGCGAAAAAAAAACGCAATGAAGCGATGAAATATGGGAGGTGGATGCACAGCGAAAAACGTTTTCATGGGAAAACCACGTAAAAATGACTTCGGAAACAAATATATGCAGTGAGACATGCGGGCGTACGACAAGGACACGTGGAGGGATGATGTGGAGGCCGGGGCGACGGTGGAAAGGTCAACAGCGGGCAGACGGATCTGGACCGTTGATCGTGGCAGGGATCAACGGCGGGGGACAATGGATGGCGGGCCATGGCGTGAGCTATTGCGCATGCAACTTCATTAGACTTCGCGCATCTTGAGCGGGCGATGGCCGTTGGATGGCCCATCCCAGATCGGACGGTCGACGATCATTTCGCTGGGCGCCCACGTCCGATAGATAATGCGGGGGGATGACTTTAACAGGCGGGAAAAGTGGTTTGGGAATCGTATAGAAGGACGTGTGTCGGGCGCTGAGTGGAATCGCTGGGCGATGGAAGAAAACCGCCAGCTCGCAAATGGTGGTGCGGAAAATACTGGTGGATTTGGAGTAGTGCGCAGGGACGGGAGTGGGGACCACTGATCGGAAGGGCTCCGCGTCGTCGGATCATACATTAATTTGGACGGCGAAGATCTAAACAACGCAGGGTTAACTCGGCAACAAGCTAGCGGTGATCAACGGAGTACGGGAGGTCGAACCGCTCGACGGTTAACACGGAGGGTACCCCCCGTCGCTGACCAGTTGATCGGGCATTGACCGCAAATCAACGGTCGGTAATGACTATGGGGCCTCACCTCATTTGATGCGTACGAGAAAATGACAGCCCCCGTAACCACCATTTTTGTGGTGGCTCCACCTATGCACCACCACATGCCACCAGCGCGCCACCAATTCACCACTGCAGCGGGAAAATTCACCAATTCTTGCTCTTTAATGCACGTCTAGTCTTCATTTTCCCGAGTCATTTTTCATAAATTCCGCTACTGCAAATGATCCTCTCTAATTTCCTTGTCCTTGCATCAGAGGCCGCACATTATGTCGGTCTTTTCATCATTTTCAAACCTGCAAAACACGAAAACTGTGAGTAAAACCATGGATGGGGTGGCAGATGAGGTGGAGGAGGTGAATGAAAGGAAGAAAGGGACTTTGACAAAGGGAGAAAAAAAAGGGGGAAAGTGGTATTTGCAGGGATATGAGGGGTAATAATGGGCCTTTTGAGAAATGGATCAGCAGAGGGACTATATTTTAGGCATAGTACACAGAGACTTCAAGGAGGATGGGTTTTCAGGGGAAAGGCATTCCTTGAAGGCTCCCAAACAATCTAGCCCCCAGCTTGCTTGTCAAGAATTTCATAGGGGGGCTAACAACATCATGGTATTTTCATCTTGATCATGAATTTCTGAGGGAGGAATTTCGATGCTCAGTACATAAACTATCTAATAACATGTACATAATTCTGAAAGTCATCCACATTGGAATGTTTCCCAATATAGACATGCCTACAGATATAGGCCCATGTTCGGATGACGATCTGTATGTAAATCCATCGTACAAATGATGTGTACAACAATCCTGAAATTGTAGCCCAAATGGATGAAACTAGATCTAGGTTCTTCTTATCTCGTTCACTCAATCATTTAGGTACAAGTCTAACCATGTTAATATATGATTTGAAGTCGAAGATGGAAAGACATCATCTGATTACCAGCCAATGATGTGATTTGTTAACAGACGTGAGAGAACCACCATTGATGTTAATGGATCTCAAGGTACTACAATACAATTTTCAAGGTATGAATAGATGATTTGATGTCGAATGCCAAATAAAATATTTCGATCAAAGGTCCGGAGCGAGAAACCTGTTGATGATGTAGCAAGCCTCATGGTACTGTAATATGTTTCTAAGTAAACTTACTAGATGATGAGTTGATGTCGACAGGGAGCAAATTTATCACAAAATGGGAGTTACTGATTTCAGATAAAAATGTGTCTTGATATAGCAATGTTTAGGGATGACTATCATGAAAATGAAGGTTTATGTGTATTACAGAAAGATGAGGATTTTACTGCATGACTTCTCTTGAGAATATCAGTGCCACTGAGATGATTTGGTAGCATTGACCCAAAACTGAAGTGAAGGTATGATGAACCATAGGTATGAATTTACTGTCAAGAATATTACCCAACCCAAAAGTCATGATGATGGAGTGAAAGTGTCATGTTCAAGAGTGACCTTCTAACATAAAGTGTTTTTTTATTTTTCCCAAATTTTCCTCGGTCATTTGTCCACTAGTACCTCTTAATTTTATAACAAGCTTGAGGAGGGTAACATATGCTTGATCTATAATTCAACCCTTTGAGTGAATTCTTCGCTATTTAATAATTTAACGAGTCTAGTGATAAATGAAACTCGATTATTTCCATGATCGACAAGTCTGTCAGTATTTTATGTTCTAACGGGCCTAACGATAGTGATATCCTGATCCTTTTTCATATTTAGAGAGTTTGAAAAAGAGGAAAAAGAAAAATTAATGAGTCCTTTTTCGTAAATTTGTCGCTCAGGTCCAAAAAAGTGTTAAATGATACTTGAGAAAACCTCTTAGCCATGTTTGACTAAGATTTTCCTTTTTCGTAAATAATATATCTCAGTTCAGAAAAGGGTTAAAATTATACGGAGTATGTGTTGTTTCATTTAATTTTACGAGCTCGAAAAGACAAGTGCTCGTCAATATTTTCACATTATCAAAGTCTGAAAAAGAGCTAAAATAAGACTCGACGGGTTCCTTTTTCGCAATTATCGAATCTTGAAAAAGATATAAAAGTGCGCTTCAATTCCTTTTTCATTTTTATCAAAGCACGAAAAATAAGAATAAAAGTATTCTTTGTGGTCAAACCATTCTTGAATATGTGTGCACGACTAATCTGTTGTATTAGCTATAAAACTTATTTAGAAAACCATCAAACAGATTAAAAATACATGTTTCATAGAAAAAATGAATAAAACCCATTGTCACAACATTAAATATGATTCAAAATAATCAAATTGACTAATTATAATAGTTTTTACCATCTATTTTTACCAGTCCAAAGTTACCATTTGAAAATTAGGAGCTCTCAACCAATTTTTGTCCCTGAACTTCAGTTGTTGATTGCAATAGATTCTGTGGACGATTTCTCAAGCCGTTCGATCCAAGTTGGAGCTATGAACCTTATATTTATTTTAGTATCATTTTCATTGCATTTCATGGTAAATTTTTAGGTTTTTATCCCCTTAGGGTAAGTCTACTATGCTCAGAGGGAAACACACCCTTGAATGTCGAAAGGTGTGTTGTAGTGCACTGAAATTCAAGGCCAAATTCACTGCAATGCTCTAGCCTTGACCTACAGTGCATTGGGAACAATTTATATTTTTGTTTCTTGCTGTGTGCCCAAATTTTCCTTAGGTTTTTGCATGAAATGGATCCTAATGAAGCTTATGATTGTGTTTCAGGTATTCATCAGATCAAAATGACGATTACATGGAGATAAAGATAACATGAAGAATAAAATATGACTCCCCTAAACAATCCAGGTATATTAAGAGCCCTTGGAGATTACAGGTTGCTAAAGTACTTTAATAGTCAGGTATGAGGCAACAAATGGAACTATTGGAGTTACTTTTTCATTCATGGGATCCGATACCACAAGCTTTTCACATTGGGGAAAAAGTGCTCCCAATATTTGTGGAGGAAATTTATTTTCTCACTGGATTATCAAGTCGAGATTCTCCCATTTCTCTTTCAAGATCTAATCTTGGAGGAGATAGAGTGAGAGATTATATACTACATCACTGCCATCCAGGGACTGAACTAGGAAAGGATGAGAAATTTAAAATCCACAATGTACGTTTTTGATCATAATCATCTTCCTATAAGACTTTCGCAGACAATCTGGCATAAAAGCTTTCAAATTCCCCCTTACAGCCTTGGAAAATCATTTTTGTGTCTATCGTTGCCATTTCCCACCTCCAAGACACCTCATAAAAGGCTGAAAATTCATATTCGAAATATTTAAAGTGTAGCTCCTTTGGCCCTAGCCCCTCTGTCTTCTCCCCCATGTAATCTGGGCGCTAGACCAGGCACTAGTCCGACGGGCGCTTATCCAATACATATCGGGCCCATCCTAAGCCGTCGATATGTGCAGATCGAATGACGTTTTCTCATCTCTGCTGCACCCGTAGCCTACCTATTCACCGTTCGATCAAATCATAAATCAATGGTTCGCTGCCCGCCGGTTCTGGTGGTCCCCACACCCAAAACATTGTTCAAAACCGAGTGGTTTATATCGCACCACCTTTCGGCGGTAGGCGGTAATTCTCCTTGGGCCAGTGATTCCATACAGCGCTCACCACATGTCCCTATGTACGGTCCCAAAACTGCTCTCCATCGCGCATTATTTTTTGGTCAAAGTCATGTAGCGATATTCACCACAGCCGTCCGATCTGAGGGCCTTCATCTGACGATCGTCGCGCTCCGAAGCTGCACGGGATTCAACGCAAGCAAATCACATCCCTAGCCCACTGTTCACCAACTCCGTCACTCTTTCAACCGTCGATCTCCTCTTGAGATCGGACAGCCAAGATTTCGTCATCCCCACTGCTGACCCGACCTTCCTCCACGTCATCATCCCACATGTTATCGCATTTCTTCCTCCGCCGTTTATATATTTCATTCATACGTTATATTTCAATGTTCTGCATTATAAACTCTGGTCAGCTCGTCCGCCATTCCTTCGCCACACTTTTCCGCCACCCTACGTTGTTTCACCGTTTCTCCATGTCCACACAGCCATTTTCATCGATCTCGCCACGTCCATCATCTTCTGGCCTGGTTTTCTCTAAAAAATTTGCGGATTTTGCAGGTTCCCGACGACCGAAAAATTTTCATTATTCACAGCCTCCATTACAAGAGCCGAGCATACCTCCAAGGACCATTTTTCAGAGAAGAATTATGAAGAAAGTCCTCGAAAGCTAAATCGACAAGACTTCAATTGAAGAGGCAAGGTTCAAATTTGTCAAACCCTGCAGGGACATTCAAGGCGCCGATTTCACAGATGGAGATATAAATGGGGCAGATAAAGAATATCAGTGATCAGCAGAGAATTAAAGGTAGGTAGTTGAAGATTTTGGGGGCCTTGTCCTAGCCTTCGGAAGCAGAGTACCAGATTGAAGATCCTGCAAATCATTTGGAAGATCTATACACAAAAAATAATATCCTCAAGGCTTTATTTCAACAGAGTTTTCTTTCCAGGAAAGGATGGATATTTGTATTTTTTTACTGCTTTACCGTGTTTCTGAAGATATTTTTACCCAGTGCATTTACTTCAGAGAGCAAGCCACAGAGTAAAACAACACAGCCTATTCATTCAGCATTATGGGCGCAAATGTTTCCGCCATTTTGTTTTAATTATGAAAATTAAATGTTCATCACCTACCTCTTTGCTAGGTTTTAGTTTCTCCTATAAAAACCATGAAGAAACGTATTGTAGGGGTTCCAGATTTTTATCAAAAAATTATGCAGTGAAAGGAATTTTGTATACATTTTGTAGAACTTTTGTATGAAGGCTCAGAGCCCATAGGGTCTCAGTGAGGAGGAGTTATATCTATCAAAGAGGATTATGGTCTTTCGTATTTCACAGTCTGTAACTCTCTTTTATGTATTATTTAATATATCATTTCATCTCATCCATCTTTCTTGTATCATGTTTTGGAATGCGAGTGGCTCACTGATTTCTGGTATGGATTCATCCTAGTTGATGCCCATGCTTGGATCATTCAAGCACTTTAAATATGGCTCATGCATGATATTCTGTTTCATTATTCATCTAAACCATACTTCTACTATATTAGTTGCTTTGGGAGGGTACTTTTAAAATTCTATTATCATGTATGGATTCTTAGATTGGTAAGCCCATGCATGGTGGTATTGTATATCTGGGTATCAGCTCAATGTTAGCTAGTATTTTCTCAATATTTATTTCACTACATGCACCTTATGATAATTTATGTCTGTGAAGTATTTCTGAATCGGCCCGCTTTGCAGTAAACTATCTCTGAATTGTTTGTTGCTTTTGTATTAGAGTTCTGCATCTTGCCTCTGCAGTACCTCTTTTCCTGTGTCAGTTTCTGAGAGTTTGGACCCATTCTATTTCATTTCCCTATTTACAGGAGATAGCATGAGAGCTGAAGCTGACAACTTCATACATTATATTATATGCTCCTTGCTATGCTAAGATGTCCTAGGCACTGGTCTATCACAACTCTAGGCTGTCTCTAGGAGCTAGAACATCTTTCTGGCGCCATTGCCGGGGAACGAAGTTAAGAAAATCTAAATCCATGGGCCTCGAAAAAATTCTATTCACTCTCTAAGTAGGTGAGCACAGAAAGTTGAGAGTTGTAGATCCCTCACCTTGCCAACTCCACATTTGTTATTTAATATATCCATTTGCAGTCTTGGCTCCTCGTAAGCCACACCTGAGGTCAGATACGTCTAATCCAAAGACACCTTTAGTGTCTAACCCTGACCATATTATACTTAGAAGAAATTGGAGGGAGAGGAAATCAACCCGTTCCCAAATTCCTGAAGTGTCTACAGAAGACTTTCCATCCTCTTCCTCTCAAGAAACTCAAGTGCCAAATCCCGACTCCACTGTGGGAGATACTGATTATTATTATTCAGATAGTCCACCCCGAGAGGGTATTAGAAATAAAAATAGTCTTCATCCTACTCTTGAGGTTGAAGAGGTCAAGGAAGTAACTGAAGTATCTGCTGTTAACAGACCTTTGTTCCCCTCAACCCCTCAAGCTGCAGTTGAATATATTCCTATTATTATTCATACTCCACTTCCTCCTCTTACTCATCAAACTATTGCACTACCTCCACCTCCTCCAATGGCTAATGTTCCAGCCTTCTTGATGAATAAATATGCTCTCCTGGCATTACCCCAAGTGTTGAATGATATGCCCCAAGATTATTTGAATATCTTGCCCAGATTCAATGGGGAAAACGAGATCGACGCCCAAAAACACCTTGAGACTTTCTTCTCCTTTGCAGATAACTTTAATGTTGAACATTTAGATGTGGTCTTAAGACTGTTTGTGCAATCTTTAGATGGTGAAGCTCGAAAATGGTTTAATGCATTGGCTGGCCATTCTATTACCACTTGGGATAACATGGAAGACACTTTTCTCAGAAAATGGGGAGAGAAAAAGGATCATGGAAATTGTCTCATTGAGTTCAATACACTTAAGAAAAGACACAATGAAGGAGTGTCAGAATTTATCAAGAGATTTAATAAGTTGTATCTGAGTCTCCCTACTAATATGAAACCCCATCAGACTGCTGCAAAGGTTGTTTTTATAGCAGCCTTTGATTCGAAGTTCGGTTTCTCTCTCAAAGAAAGAAAGCCCGCTACTCTGGATGATGCTCAGGCAGATGCACTAGAGTTGGAAGCAAACTTTGCCTCCGCTGGTGAATTAAAAGGAAAATCTGAACAAGATTCTAGAAGAAGGGGAAAAGAAGAGGTGTCTACTTCTAGTCAGGACAGAGACTCAGAAAAAATGGAAGAAATGAGCAAATTAGTTAAGAAAATGGTCAAGCTTGAATTGGAAGCCAAGAATTCAGCTTTCGGGAATTTCTAGACTGCTCCAAACAGAGGTTACAATCCTCAATATAGGAAACCACCCTTGCAAATATTTCCAAGGGAAGCAAAGGAGCAACAGGATCAAGTACCACACCCATTGTACTTGGAAGGTCCAGTAGATGGCTCCACTGAAGATGCTGCCTATGGACTGGAGGATGCAAATCTTGCCTTTTCAAATAGTGATGGAGAGGAATGCCCTTTGCAAAAAGAAGAAAAGAAGAAAAGATCAGAGATGCTGAAAGAAGCAGAATTTGATCATTATTGTAAACAATTTGATGATTTTATGCAAGCACATTTCAATAGAAGATATGATCTCAGATCTTCTAGGAAGAGGACTCGTACCCAAGAGCAAGAAGAAGAGCTACCCCAGAAGGAAGCACCTGCTCAGGAGGAATCAATAATGCAGAAAGCTACAGACAAAGGTAAGCAACCTCTAAACAAAACTTTGCAATCTAATGAAAAAATTCCTTCTTCTTCAAAAGTAGTTACTCCCCCTAATGACAAACCAGTGTCAAAAGTAGTCAAGCCCCCAGTTGAAAATAAAGAGCCCAAAGAGGTTGTGATAGAAAAATCCCCTCCTGCTTTCAGTCTGCAAAAAGAACTTGAAAAGGTCAAAATCCCAGTCCCCTTGACTGAACTGTTGAAACAGCCAGCATATCAATCTCAAGTCGCCTCTTTCATGCTCCCTCCAGAAGTACCAATCATCCCAGATATTCTCAACCTTCAAGAAGAAATACCTATGGTAGTTTTTGGCCCACACGTTGAGGAGATAGACCCTTCCACTCCTCCCTTTTATGTGTCCCTAGTAATTCATGACCTACTACTACATAAATGCATTTTAGATTTTGGAGCTTCCCATAATCTTATGCCTCTGTCAGTCATGGAAAAACTAGGTTTACAAATCATATGTCCATACAAATACCTCTACTCATTTGACTCCAAAAGAGTTAAATTCTTGGGGATGATCAAGGATTTGGTTGTCAATTTGGCCCAAATCCCAGCAAAAAGTGTGGTAATGGACATCGTGGTGGCTGACATCCCAGCTCATTTTGGTATGTTGCTGTCAAGGTCCTGGGGGACGAAAATTGGCGGGTCAATCAAGTTGGATTTAACATATGCCACTATCCCAGTTTTCAGTGACCAAGAGAGGAGATTGTACAGGGAGACTAGATTTGTCAAGATGGTGACTAAGGCTGACAATTCTGTAAATTCACCAGTCTACAGTAAGCAAGGAGATTTTTCATGCTTGATGCTGGAAGAAGATCAAGATTATTCTCATGAACCATCCTTCTGCCAGATCAAGAGTGAGCAGCCCTCAGAGAACATGGAAGTAGGAATATGGACACTACATTTTGATGGAGCAAATTCAAGAGAAGGAAATGGAGCTGGAGTTCTATTGATTTCTCCTGCAGGAAAATGGATCCCACTGTCTTTCAAATTAGAATATGAAGCCACTAATAATGTGGCTGAATATGAAGCACTTCTGTTAGGATTGCAGACAGCCAGGAACATGGGTATAAAAAGTTTAAAATTTCTGGGAGATTCAGAACTGGTGGTCAGGAAAGTTAGGAATCAGTATCAAACCAAACATCCTAGGCTAAGGGCTTATAAGAATGAAGTTTGGGATATGGTAGAAAACTTCTTTTTGGCATTCAATATACAATTCATGCCCCGAGAACAGAATAGGATGGCTGATTCCCTTGCTGTAGCTGCAAGTACATTGCGACCACCTCAGAACCCTATTTTAAGATATGAAGTTGAGATGCGTTATCGGCCTTCAATCCCATATAACATCAAGCACTGGTAGGTATTTGAGGATGAAGAACAAATGAAGAGATTCTTGGAAATAGTAGGAGAATTCTCCAATATGGAGATTGATGCTGATGAAGAAGAGGAAGAGACCGAGGACATTTCAAAAAGAAATTGGGAAGAAAAAATGGCAGGAAATAAAGTGTTGCAGTTAAAGGGAAACATTATACCCAAAGGGCTGGTACCTCTAGAAAGATTATTTGGTAAGAATGACGTCCCACTGCAGCCAAGCAAAGTGGTAGAAGAGAATCAGGTGGAAGAGCTAAATTTGGGTACGGAGGCTGACCCCAAAATTTTAAAACTGTCCAAGAAGATCCCTGGAGAATATAAAGAGCTATATCATAAATTATTTCAGTCTTACAAAGATGTGTTTGCATGGTCCTATCAGGACTTGAAAAATTTTGATATCAGTATTATGTAGCATATATCTTTCCTAAATGTCAGTGTAATCCATGTGAAACATCATATAAACAATAATAAATGCTTAATTAATAATCTTTTCACATATGCAAGCAGATATTAACACGTGAATTCAGGAACAAGATGGTTCTTATTCATTACGAACAGCATGTACAATAATAGAAAGGTGGAGAGATCACCTGAATCCTTCCATGATCTTTGAACAGACTGTTGTCTGGATTCGTCCCGCCCTTGCCTCACTAGGATACTTTCAATACTTGTGCACACGAGATGACATATAAGTTGATGCACATCTCCAGGAAACAAGGGTTTCTTGTAAAAACTCTGGGAAGTGCAGGAGGCACGGGAAATCAGACTTGAATTTGGGCTCCAACAGAGTATAATGTCTATAACTTCTCTCTCCCTTAGGCCATGCACACGAGGGGCTTTTATACTTCCTCAAAGTAGTTTCAATATGTTAGAAACAGTTGGCCACAGGCTGGGGTGGTTGAATTACAGGAATAACCATCAACCCAACCTCAAAAATAGGGATTTTTATATATTTTTTAAATGATTTTAATGGCACACGCGGAAAAGTATCTCTGGACTCACGTATACACGCAGAAAAGTCTGGGCATACCCGCGTATGGGATTTTAAACACTCTTTTTTATGAACTTTATTCAAGTCTATGGGAATGGGTGCCCAAGGCCAAAGAGACAATCATGAATCACATGAGGGTGAAAAATGATGTTATAACATATGCCCCCTAATATATGAGGTTAGAAGGGGTACATGATGGCCGAAATGTATTATGTGCATAGAAAGAACTTCACGAGGACAAGAGAGGACTTCACCAGTTTTTAGCCTGCCAAAAAACCAATGAAAGAAAACAGAGAGTCAACTCATGTCCGAGGCGGGCATACCCATGCTCAGTCAAAAATATATCCATATAGAAAGTACAAAATAGATCCAGAATGTATACAAGTATAGCTGAACTGAAAGTACATAATGAATCAAATGAGCATGGCCCGAAAGTACAAGTCGGAATCAATGTCCAAGTATCACATATATCAAACTGATCAATAGTGCTGAAAATGGATGTCTGATCACAAAAGTAACTGAATCTCCAGGACCCAATCATAAGGGGTGGAACACATGGTACAATCACGCAACTCGGGAGCCAACATATAGGATGCTGCTGTACTGACACTGCAACATATAAGGGTGAACTTTAGTCGAGGGCGGGTTACAAGTAGTATAATCAATACCCCACTTTGTAAAGGGATTGACAGTAATGACTGGAAAAAGCGGAGCTGGATGAGCGCGCATTTTTCGAGTATAGACTTGACACGGATGAAACTTTTTGACTGACTCCATACAATCTTTGAAAATTTAAGGCCAAAATTATCCAGCACGCAAGATTTTTTGGGCTGTAGCAAGCCCAGATAAATGACCACCACAAGCTCCACTGTGGCAATCATTCAGCACAGCCTCAGCTTCTTCGAGAGTTAAGCAATGTCTCAGGATTGAATCAACCCCTCGACGGTATAAAGCATCACCAATAATCAAATAATTTTTAGCCAAGTGACGCAACTTACGACGCTCAGCTTTTGAAAAAGTAGAGGGAAAATTCGCAGTCTGAAGATACATAATGATATCTCCATACCAAGGATCCTATGGAAAGATGAGAAACAAATGTTCATCCAGGAAGGATTCATCATAAACTATCTCTTCTCCACAGGGCAACTCGGAGATTAATTCCGTGAAAACTAATGATTTCTTGGACTTGGCAGACATAAACTCAAGATAAAATTCCTGCAAAATCACAATCCATATATTGTATTTTCCCCCAATCACTCGCCTACTAAGAACAAACTGAAATGGATTGGCTGCTGCCAAAACATAAGTTTTTCATAGAAGAATATAATGTCTGAGTCGCTGCACAGCATGAAAAACTGCTAAAGCTAGCTTCTCTATCGGAGTATACTGGAGTTCAGGTCCTACCAAGCCTCGACTAAGATAGTATATAACATGCTCTGCCAGAGCATCGTCCTCCTGAACCAGAACCATACCAATGGTAGATTCTGCTGCTGCAAGATACAAAAGGAAATCCCTGCTATAATCAAGTGGACTCAATAAAGGAGCAGAGGTCAATGCTTTTTTCAAAGCATCGAATGAGTGCTGAGCAAAGTCATCCCAAAAGAATGGAACTCCCTTCTTCAACAATCTCATAAATCCTTTGGTAACTTCAGCATAATTTACGATAAATCTCCAAAGAAAATTAGCTTTTCCTTGTAGACTTTGAAGTTGACGAATAGATGACGGGGGAGGCAACCGAAGTATTGCCTCAACCTTGAAGGGATCTACCCTAATCCCTTCCGAAGACACAATGAATCCCAATAACCGACCGGATGTAACCACGAAAACACACTTGTTCGGATTCAACCTAATCTTGTAGAAACGACATCGTTCAAATATTTGACGGAGGTGAGCAGGATGATCCATTCTCTTTCGAGAATGAGCAGCTAAATCATCCAAATATGCCTCGATAATCTGTTTGATGTCGTGGAAGGCGTATGACATGGCCCGCTGAAACGTAGCCCCAGCATTTTTAAGACCAAAAGGCATCTTCTTGTAAGAAAAAGTACCCCAGGGACAAATAAAGGCAGTCTTATGCTGATCTTCAGGATGGATAGTAATCTGATTGTATCCGGAGAAACCGTCCATGAAGGAGAAAATCTCATTACCGGCACACTCATCGATAATCTGATCTATAAATGGTGTGGGGTAATTATCTTTCGGACATGCTTTATTAAGGTCTCTGAAATCAATGCAAACTCGAATTGTTCCTTGTTTTTTATCTACGGGAACAGGATTCGAAACCCACTCTGTCAAAGGAACAGGGAAAATAAATCCCGCCTTGAGCAGCTTCTCCACCTCGGCTTTGATAGCTGCAGCCTTCCTAGGATTGACCGGACGAAGTTTTTGCCTCACAGGCTTAGCATTTTCGTAAGTCTTGATCTCATGCTGGACAATAGATGGATCTATACCAGGAATTTCCTCATAAGACCAAGCGAACACATCCCTAAACTCTTTAAAGAGATCGGTGTAAATCTGAATCTCTTCAGGGGAACATTCATCTCCGATGAAGACATTCTCTATAACATTGGGATCCCTGGAAATTTTCACCGAGATAGTTGGAGAAATCACAGCCATGTTCCCTTCAGCATATACCTGTGTTGGTGCTAAAGGGTTCAGGACTGGGTGAACAGGACCAGGATAAAAAGGACTTGGAAAACTTGATTCAACTTCGCTCAAATCAGGTAAAAAGTAAGACCGATGATGCAAATCATCCCACGGTCTATCTATACCAGTCATAGCTTCCAGGATGGCCTCTTCAGATGGAAGAGTGGTATCAAGGCAATCCTGGGCAGAAGAAGAACTAAGTGTTCAAGCCGGAGCCACATCGCCATCCAACGCATCCGGAGAAAGAGGAGCTGGAATGGACTCTGCAAAGTCAACAATAGATTGATAAGCAATCTCAGCTACAGACATCGGAAATGCCATTCCACCTACTTGACCTTCCGCTAATGTGGAGGTAGGGGAAGGCAAGGTCCAAGGATCCGAAAAATAATGAGTTCTGAAGAACTCTCTTCGAATAGGAGCCCTGGAGGATGAAATTGCATTTATATGAACGGTAGGAGGTGGAATATCAAAAGTACCCATCAAAGAAGAATACATTCCAACCCCTAAATTCTCAACAGGTGGCTTGGCATTATCCAACTTTGGAATAGTTGAGTCAGTAGATGCATTCGGGTCTACAGGAGAACAGTCCAGTTGATCCACTGTAACAATCCTCCCTTCGTGAGGGAAACAAATAATCCGAAATAATGAAGATGCAATGGCATCCATCTCATAAATCCAGTTTCTCCCCAACAGAAGGTTGTAGTCCAAGCTTGCATCAACTATCTCAACCTCTATATTTACAGTTTTTCCCCCAACACAGATGGGAAAAGCTGGGATAATACCATGCGGTCTGTGAGAATGACCATCAAACGCAGTCAGAAGAGTAGCAGATGGAACAGCTGCGGGAGATCCAATTCCCTTCCAGCATGCGAGAGACATCACACATGTGGAAGCGCCCTCATCAACGATCGTTCGAAAAATATTGAATTTCTGAAACGAGGATTTGATATGAAAATCCATATGATGGGGGAGTCTCTTTTTAAAATTAGACATATCGAATGTAATCACAAGAGACTTCCTTGGATCGACAGCTCCAATAGCAGTGAGCAGAGCACTGCACTGAGCAGGACAAGACTGGAGCACCTCAAGAGCCAACATGGCACAAGGACTCTGTGCCAGATCTTCCATAATAGAGTAGTTTTGGGCAGCCCTGACATTTGGATTAATCGCCGTACGCTTAGTAGATGTTTTTGGCATCCGAGGTATAGGCTCAATAGTAGGCCTCGTGATATGAAGCTGCTCAGTACCATCGAGAGCACCCTTGGCTTTCAAAGACTCATCTTCGCCATAATCATGGGATCTAGTGGTGATATCAGCGTGAGCACTCATCATGTATATGTTTGACAGAGTTTCCCCTTCCCGGGTGCCCCCAGAGGAAGCCCCAGTATTTTGATTCGCGCCAACAACTAGTTGTTGCCCTTGGGGAAAAGGGTTTGTCAACACAGCCTGGGAACTGGAAGAACCCTGCTGAGCTAACAAGCGCTGCGCATCCTGAATTTTAGGGCAAAGGTGAGTAAGATGGTCTCCAGCACATAACTTGCATGGAAAATTCACTTTCTTTTTATCCTTTGGACCCTCACCAACATGCTCGTTGGATTTATTTGCATTACCCTTCCCATTCTTTCCCTTTTTCTTATTATTTTCCGTCCCTTCTTCTTCCCTTCGGATTGTTGATTTTCTTTAGGGTTAGAAGTCTGAACGACATTTACCAACAAAGATTGAGAAGGCGATGGCTCAGCAGGCACAACCTGACTAGAAGAAGCATATTGTATAGACAACTGCTGCAATTGACTAAGCAGGTTAGCTGCACCACTATTGATTGACCCAATAAGTCCATCACCATAAGGACCAGGTTTAGTCTTGGATATGTCTAATTTGGAGCGAGGAGCATTGGGAAAATATTTATGAAGGACACCAGACTGAGAATATATCAATTCAAGCTGTTGGGCCCTAAAAATAGCCTGCTCCTCAGAAAATACCCCTGAGAGGGATACATCCTTAGAAATATCTGCCTGCAGAGATTTCAAAAACCATTCCAAAAGAAATTCTCCCGGAATATAAGCTTTGATAAGCCTCTTCCTTCTCTGCCATTCTTGAATATGATTAGAAATGTGGGTTGCATCATCTTGCTTAAAATTAGCTAGGAGTTCAGTCCCGGCATCATAACGGACAGACAACTGGAAATGATTTAGAAATATAGTAGCCAGATCTCCAAAAGTAGCAAAACTGCCCCCAGTTAACTCAATATACCACTTGGCAGCGTTTCCAGTCAAGGTGCGTTGAAACAACCTCAACCTAATCGAATCCTCGATCAGGGAGTTAGATGAACACCATAAATGGAAAGTGGTGATATGATCAGCCGGGTCCTCTCCATTCTTGCCTTCAAACTTTGGAATGTCTGAAGGTAGTTTGGTAGGAACCGGAGGCCACCCCGGATTATATCGGATCGGATCATTCGTCAATTTCGACAAGTCTGGCAAGTTCAACGTTGCCAGAAAAGGTAAACAAGGAGGAGCCTGAGGATTCCATCCTCGGTGGGATGAATTCCCAACATTCTGAAAAGAGTAACCTGGATTTTATGAGGCACTAGGTTGCCAGAAAGAAATCGTAGAAAATGTTGGGCGATAAGACCCAGCATTTGGAGAAGGACCCCCTCCCAACGTAGAGTTACCAAAGACCGGACCAGCCCCCCCCCCCGAAGTAATAAATGAAGAGGAAACCCCCTGATAGGGGTTCCAAGCATTAGAAAGAGGGGAAAAAGTCTGATAAGCACTCGACGAAGGGAAAGAAGCATTCCCTTGTTGACCAGCGAGAAACTGATTCCCTGCCTCCACTGCTGTAAATATAGGGTTCCAACCTGTAAAGGTAGTCGAACTCTGACCTCCAGACCAAGGGTTAAAACTCTGAGTCTGAGAAGTAAAAGGAAAAGACCCTAAGGAAGGATTCGAACTAGGAATATGCCCACTTCCGAAGGGGAACCCTTGAAAATAAGCTGACCCACTAGCCATGGAAGACATGGGTGCAGACGCAGTTGTAGCAGCGAAAAAGGAAAACAAAGGAATCCCACTACCGAGCATTCCAAAACAAAAGGGACCATATTTAGAAGCTTGTGCTTTGGTGAAACTAGAGCCAAACACAGCAGTACTAGAAGCAATTGAAGATATAGCAATTGTGCCTCCTCCTTCTACTGAAGCAGGAGTCTGAATGCCTGCAGCACTCACAGCCGAAGCCGCGTTCCCAGTCGTGGCCATCGAAAGGTATGAATAATATGGATAAGGAATTTTTGGTCTTTTGACTCAGGTCCGATGTACTCAACAACAAACGGATAATCAGGAGGAAGAGGAGATGGAAGTGATTCAGAAAGCTGAGATACTTCCTCTACTTCTACTTCTTCTTCTCCCGGAAATAAGACTCTCGAGGTGAGCGGAGCGCTCCTCTCGGAACCAACACTGGAACCAACTACAAAACCTTCAAGCCCTTGTGGAGGATCTCTCTCCACTGCGTCAGATACCACAGGGTGATATTCACCTGCTATATTACTCCTACGCCTTCTTGAAGAAGGTCAACAATTTCGGGAGATAACCCCCGAACTCTCCTTGATCGACGAGGTGCTTGATCAGCCACTTTAACAGATTAATTAGACTAAAAAAAGTATAAAGCTAGGCAAGCTAGGAGCAAAGAGCACTCACTACAAAAATCCCTAAGATGCAACCAAGCAAGCAGCCTTCAGGTATTTCCGCTCCGGGTGATTAGGACCAGACACCAAAATACGAGAAAGCGAAAAATAGGACCTCCCGAAAGTAGTCTGGGATAATTACGGCCCAGGCCTACTAGCGAAGGTAACAGAAACAGTTACGCCGACCTCCTAACAACAGCCTTTTCCGGCACAAGTACCCAAGCTTCGCAAGGGCACCCCCCAGAAGTACTGCTGGAAGTGATACGACGTCTGCCTCAGGTACCACGGGTATTCCCCCCCGCAGTCACCTATGTGGAACCTAGGAATGGCAACTATGGGCACCAATCTGTGTCAGAAGCTGGGCAGAACGTTCTTGAGGTCAGATTCAACAAATCAGAGAGGGGGTATCTCTCTTCTCGGCCTTCACTTCCCCTCGCGCTTGACTCTCTGGAGGAGAGCTTTCCCGGTCCACCTAACGGAGTTGGATTTCGCTCAATTAATCAACTTCTATGTTTTATTTGAGCGGCCTTGGAGAGTTAACTCTCCACTCACCTAATCCAAGGCCCTACAACCTAGCTAGTTGGTGTATGACACTTAATAAAAAACTTGCTAGTTGTTTTTAAATTAATGCGCTTATTTTAGTTGGCTGTTATATTAAGTCAAGGGAATATGGAAATGAAACTCGTGATGTTTTATGACGCAGAAAAGAAATTAATGAAAACCAAACTACATGCAGATGCAGTAATTGCCTTTTGATGAAAAGAAATTTCTACACGGGTTCTACGAGACTATTTTTTCTTTTCAGATATCAAACCTCACACTTGCAAAATTTATGAAAAAGACTACAAATGTTCAAGTGCACCTAATGCAAATTACTAAGAGCATGCCAATTCTAAGATGCAAAATCTAACAAAGCAAAGAGAAATTTCCAAGAATCCCCCAGTTCTATCACTTTTTCGGTTGTCCACAAAGCTAGTTCCCAAATCAGAAACTCTCAGTATAAAGACACCAAAATATGCTCGAAATAAGAGAAAGAAACCAATGAAAATTCCCTTCCCAAATCAAGTCAAAAACCGAAGGTAAGAAATCTCAACAAGGCTTCAAAAGATGGAAAGAAACCAAAACAAAAATGCAAAACAAAGGCAATGGAAAAACAAAATGTTTTTGAGCTTTTGAATTTTATAAAAAGAAGATTTCAAAGAGACCAAGAAGAACTATCCAATTCCCAAGCCAAACAATCTCTGAATTTCAAGCAAAACTTCAACAAAAATGCTCCAAATCTTGTAGTGCCACTTAGTAGCAAGATTTATGCGAGCAAAAGGAAGACAAGAAACTCAGTAACTTAGCCCAGAAGAATAGCACAATCTTGCAGCAAACAAAACTTCAAAGACCCAAAAATGACTCTTCAAAAATTGCAACAAGACCTAGTCAAATGAAATCAAGAAAACCAACTAAAAAGCAGGAAAAAATTAAAGTGCAAAGCAAAACACAAAGTTAGGAAAGAGCATATAAGCAGAAGCTCTCTGTCCTGATTAAGCAAAACAACCAAGAATCTCCAGAAAGAGATCTTGGTACTCGAACCAGAAATGCAAGCACTAAAAACAAGGTTTGCCAAATAAGCTAGTCTTCAACCAAACAAGAGATAAAAAGACTAATAACCACTTTCAACACATTCCAGAGACTAAAAGGACACTGCAGGAACAGGTCTCCATAGGCAGACAAGACCAAAAATTAAAAAAATTAAAAAATTTCAAAATTTTCCCAGGCATACGCTACTTAGCAGTTTTGAAACAAGCGCGCATACACGACTGTGGCAAAGGAAAAACGCGTATACGTGACTTCCTTTCACCAAACCTGCATGTATACGCGTCTTTGTAGAGGAAAACTAGTGTATGGAAAGGTAAATAATGAAAAACAAAAATGATCAAGCCTGGCTAAAGAACCAGGTCTTTAGTCTGACTGAGAACAAACTAACTGGACTGGAAATAATGATTAAAACTGTTGGAAACCTTTAAAACAGCTGAAACCACCCAACAGGGGAATCACAAGAATGCGATCCCCAGCGGAGTCGCCAGTTCTGTTTCGGGAAATAACTCCCTAGAGGTTGTTGGGTCAAAAACCTCCACAGATCAGGGCATGCTATTCAAGAAGGACTCACACAACCACACTTGTATACTAAAAACTAGATAACATCGATTGTAGAACTCACCCGTAGATCCTACGTTTGATGTAGATCCCGCGGGGTCCAAACCCCCAGCAACCCTTCTTCCTCTTCAACCTGGAAATCAAGAAGAGACATGCACGGAAATCTAGTTGTACAACATATATCTTTCCTAAATGTTAGTGTAATCCATGTGAAACATCATATAAACAATAATAAATGCTTAATTAACAATATTTTCACATATGCAAGCAGATATTAACACGTGAATTCGGGAACAAGATGGTTCTTCTTCATTACGAACAACATGTACAATAATAGAAAAGTGGAGAGATCACCTGAATCCTTCCACGATCTTCGAACAGACCATCGTCGGGATCCGTCCTGCCCTTGCCTCGCTAAGATTCTTCCAAGACTTGTGCACATGAGATGACATATAAGCTGATGAACATCTCCAGGAACCAAGGGTTTCCTGTAATAAACTGGGAAGTGCAGGAGGCATGGGAAATCAGACTTGAATTGGGATCCAATGAGTATAATATCTACAATTTTATCCCTCCCCTTAGGCCATTTAGGCTACATGCATATGAGTGGGGCTTTTATACTCCTCAAAGTAGTTTCAACTGGGCTGAACAATGGCCACTGGGGTCATGGTTGAATTAATGGGAATAACCATCAACCTGCACTCTCTAAAATATGGATTTTATATATTTTTTAATGATTTTATCGGCATACGCGGAAAAGTATCTCTGGACTCGCATATACACGCGGAAAAGTCTGGGCATACCCGCGTATGGGATTTTAAACACTGTTTTTATGAACTTTATTCAAGTCTATGGGAATGGGTGCCCAAGGCCAAAGAGACAATCATGAATCACATGAGGGTGAAAAATGATGCTATAACAATGATAAACACATTTAAAATGACCATTAATCTCATTAAAAAAAAGAAATAATAGACAAATAATAGTACCCGATATATGATGACTCTGATCATGAGAGAAGCAGTGTTGGCTTAGCTTTCTATTAAGATTAGCCATAGTTAAAATGGTGCAAACTAAAAGTTATATTACAAAAATTCAGAACCCCTTCCTCATTACAATGAAGGGGATTTATAGTTTCTAATCAAAATACAATTATAGCAAAGTAACATAAAATACTAGAGTGGTTTAAAAAAACCATCCTTAAAATAAAGTAAAGGACAATAATAGCTTTTATGTTGCAACAAAATGACTATGGTTGAGATGAGGATTCTTGTCCCATTTTTTGTCGAAGCTTGCATATATCTGTCATTGGTTTCAATTCGAGAAGATGACTAGGCTACATGCACATCTATCCCATGAATACTACATCACTGAGTGTTGGAAGGAGATGACTAGTTGTATTCGAGAGACACCTCAACATAAGCCATTTACTGTGAGGTTTGACCAAGAAATTCCAATGGATTTCTAGTTTAACCTTTGAAAACTTCTTTATCATTTCGACCTTATTTTTAGATAAATCCCTCCATGTTTTGGTTAACAATTTAACGTCTAGTAAAGTGCCTTCAAGGAATTCTCTGAAAATGATCTCTTTTTTTATTCATCGATCCTTGGGAGATCGACTGATCTACCTCCAATAGTATCTTGCTAAGATATGTAACCAAAAATATTCTCTTCGATCTCCTCATAATATGTCCTCAGATCGAATAATTAATTCACTAATGAATAACTTTATTTGCACAAGTCATTGATCGTTGCGAATTTCTGGAAGAACATAACTTGTTGTTGAGCAAGGAGAGTGTTAAGCTCTCCTACTTCTTTCTTGAATTCATCTATCTCAGGATTTTCTTTCAACTGATCTATATTTTGCTGTAGCTCATGAATTTTTGTGTCCCTGTTTTTCATATCAGCTTCATGTTGAAGCTTCAAATCATCGAAATTATTTTGAAGCTCTATAAGTTGATCTTTCCATTGTTATTCAATGTTTTGTTTTTCGTTCTCTAGAATCTAATCTAGCTTCACAACTCTTTCATCTTTCTCCCTTAGGAGTTGTTTTACTTTAGAGGCTTTATCAATGGTGGCAGTGGCATAAGCTCTTGCAAACTACGAGAGCCTATCAAGATCTTCTGCAGGGGTGGAATTTTCACCTTTCCATACAACTTGAAAAAAAGTATATGTAGGAACTAAGGCCTATGATTGATCAATTGTCCTCCGTTTTCTCTGTTTGCTGACCAAAAATTTGTGTTTAGGAATATAAAATATGTCAAAAGGAGCGATATATTCTATTTTTTAGGATGACCTGTGAGGTCAGAAAAGCTGGGATTATTTCCAAATCATCAGTGTCCATGGCTTTATCGGAAGCCCCAGTAGTGAGCGAGATCTTTGCAGTAACTTCAAGGGTATGTGTAATTTCCTTTGGCAATGGAGTATTTAATTCTTGAGACCCTTATCTATGTATATCTTGGTTAAATTTCTCCCAAATCTCATCCACCTTGCTGTCAGTTTGAGGTTATTTTGACTGATCAATAGATGAAGAGGTTGTTCCTTAGCTTGAGATGCATCAATATCCTTTGCTGAAATAGTCAGGGCTTTATCTTGATGTGTGTTTTTTTGAGGAATTCTCAAAAAATCCAAGGGAAGATTGGCTATTATTTTGTTCCAATATTGGTTAAACTCAACCAATTATTCATGAATAAGTTGTTTTGTTGCTAATATTTAGACCTGTGCATAGGTAGAAGATGATTCAAAAAAATCATCAAACTTGTTTGGTTCATGCATTAAATTTCTAATTGTTTCTTTTATTTTGACATTCTTAGCAGTATCATTAGGATCAAGCTGTCTATTGGGGACAGTTAGAAATTTTAAGCATTGAATTTGATCAATTTCAAGAACAACATGCTTGAAATTTTCCAGGGCATAAACTCCACAGGAAATAGCAACGGAAGGCCACATAGTCTTTTTAACATGATTTGGTACTTTAGAGAGGCCATTTCCAACATTTTGATAAGTTATTTCTCAAGTTAAGATCTTATTGAGCACACAAAGAGGCAACACGTGAGGTTTGGATGGACTACTAAAAACCCAGATGTAAATAAAGGATTCCTCCCCAAACCATCTCTCTATAGATAAGAAGTCATTATTGGCTTCTTTGGAAAATCTGGGGGCTTTCTCTTCAAAGACATCTTGGTAGATCGGTAGCATAAACCCATCGTGGATTTTGTAGAAATGTGGCTGCAATTTAGATTCCCACAGTATATAATGGTAGAATTGTATGGTCGTAGGGTATTCAATGGTAAATTTCCATCCCATATATGTAAAATTAGAGGTAAAACACACAATGTCCATTATATAAGCACTCATGTAGAATGGGAGCATAATATTCTGAGAAAAATTGTGATTGTTTCTATAATCAAGGATTTGGGAAGCTATATTATCACATAATATAGTTCCCCAATCCATTATGTATCCATCTGAGGCAACATCTATCAAAGGTACCCACTGGCCTGAGAAATTTTGAGTATTGTGGTATCCATACATCCTAGACATCATGGTATCTATATAATAGTATGGTCCAACAAGAGAGGAATAGAATACATATCCTTACCATAATTCTTGTGTTTGTTGGGATATATTCTCCGCTAACTGATGGGATATGTTTGATATTCATTTTCCTTCATGACCTTCTGCACAAATTATGTGTTGTACTTATTTTGGGGCAACGACATGTGATACATTTTCCTTAAATCATAATTGGTAAAGCACCCAATTACTATATTCTTAGAAGTTAGAAAAATTCTCTCTAAAATATTTGAATTCTCAATGACCCATTTAATCATGTCTGTGTATGGAAATATCTTGGGCCAGGCCACAATCTTGTGTAGAAAACAATTGGCGACATTGATCTAGGTTTACTCAGAAGTGGATGTAGAGGCGTATGCTATGGATTTTCTCTCTAGTAACCTGATGTTTTCATCCTCAAAGAGTGTATGCATAGACTCTCATGGAGAAGTTCCAGCATCTAGAGTGCATGTGTGTAATGTTCCCAATTTTAGCCTCAAGCTAAAATGGAACATTATAGCTGCACATTTTATTTTTGTTTAATAAAATGGGGAAGGAGACACTTTAGCCCCTTTTAGATAAGGAAATAACACTCCTTATGTGAAAAGGAGGCAAATAAGCAGCTAGAATAAACACCTAAGGGTTAGAATGGGACCCAGCTCACTTTATCTAGTCACCTTTGACTAAAGTCAACAGCGCTGCCCAAGGAAGAGAGGCTTCCTAGAGAAGCTGTGTAGTTTTGGAGGGAAAACACTCATGTGAGGGTGGAAACCATAATTGGTGGGACCTTTGGTGGAGAAGAGTTCCATTTATTTATATGGAGGATATGGCAGCCCATTTGCATACATGTTTTAGAGTTTCATACTTGGGTCTGCAAAGGCTTGCATCCCCGGGTTGTTTAGAAGGGTGATGGTGCCCTCGGGCACTAAGGTGTTCTCGGTTGGTAATCCCTATCTATTCCTAAAGGAAGGATGAGGATTGGTTTTATTTTCCTCAATCCGACATTGGCCACAACTACAGTCATCTCCTACAGCATTAGCTCTACAGCAGAGAGGACGTTGTGTTGCTGGGTGCAACAAGAGAGGAACTCATGGAGTCATTCTTGTTTGTTTTCTTCAGTGGAGGAGTGGTCTATTCATTGGAGGATCTGCAAGGAAGATTCCTAGGCTTAATTCAGATTTTTTGGCATGGGCCAACATTCCATCATCTCCCACTGCACAGTCCATGGAGGAAACAGTGTTATTTCAAAGGAGGCAGTGAGAGAGGGGTTCTAGAGCTCATCAGGAGGAGTGTTTTTGAGACAAAGGGATCAGGCCTTTGCTTGGAGACATTATCAGAGGAGGGAAATCAGATTTTAGATCTTCCATGGCCTCATTCATGTTTTGTATCATTTTCAGTGACAACTCTGTTGTCACATTTTGTATTCTCCAACATTTCTAGCAATCTCTCCTAAATTGGCTAGAAATCCTATATTTCAGCCCATTTCCATGTTATTGGGATATTTTCTTGTATCCTTCAACATCATTATCATTTTTTACACATTCAACAGCTGCTAATCTCTTAATGACTACGCAGTCATGGTCCTTCGGTATTTTTTGTAGCTGCAGCAACATTTGTATTTCAGGGTGTATTCATTGGAGATTGATTCCATTGTCTAAGGGGTTTCATTCCTCATGATATTTCTATTTATTGTTGCTGATATGATAATATAACGATGACTGCAACATTTTCCCTCTTGTGATGTATTTAAAATTTTTAGAGTTAATATTCATGTTCATATATTGTTGTAGCTCTCTCATTGAGCATTATTTTAGAGACCTAGATTAGGGAGATCTGAATAACCCATCTAGAGTTCTTTCTTTGAACTCATATTCTGCAAGGGAATTGTATTAGAGATATTATAGGGCATCCCAATAGTGGCTTGCCTTATTTATGCAGTGACTTCCTTATACAACGTCCTCAAGGACCCTGTAGCAGAAATTCCCGAAGTGGAAATATTGCATATCCATAGATAGAGTTTGTGAAGGGAAAGCTAGCTTCTGGATCTCAAATTTCCTTGTGAATGTGACATATCCGATAAATTCCCCAACAGTTAATCTCTGGAATGGACTTGTGGTCTTTCTATAGAAGGAATTTTGGAATATCTTAAGATATTCCCGATGGAGCAAGAAATTCCAGATTTGGAACATTGCAGTGGTATTAGAGCATCAATCTTGGCTCAGCTTATGCATAAGATTTAATTCCATCAGAAAGAGGAGTTTCTCTCCAAGGGGAGGAGATTTTCAGAGGAAACAAGGGAAAAGGAATGATGGAAGAGGAGGTCTCCCTTCTTCTTTTCCAGACCATTGAGAACATCATTGAAGATCTGATGAAAGGGAAAATTTGGAGAATTTTTTTGAAAGGGTTTGTGGATGAAGCAATCCATAGCTATTCTCATGAAGGGTGTGAGCATTCAGCCACACATACAGATCCATAACATAGTACATTGCCCATAACTACTGCAAGAAGGATGGAAGGAAAAAGTTGAGGCTTTTGGAGGAGCAGCGCTGCAACTCAAAGGTATGATTCATGATGATTGGTTTTAGAATTCTATTTCATGTTTTCATGCAAATGAGAGATCATATGTTGAAGTCACAAAGAGTTTTGCAAAGGGGATTGATGAAAACCAATGTGTAACATAGTGTGACAAAACTTCAAACACTTTTCATGCATGTAAGGGGACCATGAAACAAAGATCATTCCATCTTTCTAGAGGGGGAGTAAATCAGGAGGATGGCTTGCTAGAGGCAAGAAACCCATTGTATGAAGGGAAATATTCCATTTGTGAGGGTGTGGAGATATTTCTCTCAACGAAAGGCCAAGATCCAAGGCCTCTCATTAAGGAGGGGATACACTCACATGTTGGTAGAGAGGAGGTGCATAGAAGAACCTACAGCGCTACACCATTGGAGGAAGAAGAAGAGAAAGAAGATCAGCATGAAGGGATGATGGGCATTCACCCTTATCTACTTCAGATATTTTCTTCACGTAGGAAAAGGAGTGCACTGTGCAGTAGAGAGAGAGGGACCTTTCATTCCTCTCATATATACATTCCACTTCCTATCTTGATGTATCACTTTTTGGAGGCTTTCCACCTAGGAGGCCACTTGATCTAAAGATGATGAGAGGAATCATGCTATTTGGTTCACCACTCTTGGATTCTGGAGAGGTGGAGACATTAAAGGAATCCAACACAACATAGAGATTTTGGGACAAGCTCAAGGAGGAGGGATACACTCTCTCATTTTCAGTTTCACCCACTCTCATCAGCTATACTTCACTGATAGAGTTTACTGCATGAATGGAGGAGAGCATCTTCATGATGCAGGCTGACTGCTCCATAGATTTTTTGAGAGAGAGGATATTTCCTTTGAGGAAGGACTCTTTCATGAATTGGAGTAGATGGAGGCCACTCATGCTTGCATTGGCCAGGATCGAGAGATTCTTTGGAGGTGATAGTCTCTCATGAGAGGCTCATTTTCAGAGAGCATCATTTCTATTTGAGCATGAGTAGCTGCATGATGGCATGGAAGCAACTTGGAGGATGAATTTGGCATGGGGGATGTCAAAGTAGTAGGAAACAGCGTGAGGGAGCACCATATTATAGAACACCAGCGCTGTCTATGTGGAGGATTGATCCAGGTTGGAGGACTTAGATTTTGGTTGAGTATTACCAAGATCTTGGTGCATGCATGATTATTGATGACTAGGAAGGAGATGACAGATATATGGTGGATGATATGGTCATCTATTGTTATGGCAGGATCTTCTTGACTAGAGTTTCTAGTCTCAAGGAGAAATTATTGCATGAAGCACATGAGGAATTCCTAGCTATGCACTTGGATGCATACTTTGACTTGCTAGAGGAGTTAACTTGGGAGGGCATTCATCATGATCTTCATTAGCATATGGAAAAATTCATAGCCCGAATGATTTTGGAGAGGTTGGCACAACCATCCCCTTACTCATTGGACGAGAGGGAGAGCATTCAGATGAGCCATTTCAGCTCAAGGTCTCAAGTACATGGTAGAGAAGGTAAAATTTCCCATTATATTTTGTACTCTTTACTTTATATGAGAAAAATATTGTCTCAAGAAGGATCATCCCTTCTTACAATTGGTATAATGTACTTGAAGCTACTTGTAGTCTTGATTTTGGCTATTCTTATGATGGTTTGTGGGGGAAGCCACATGCTTCAAGGTGTGCACCATTGGCACCAATTTGTAATTTTATGATTCCATCTTGTGGCTGCAAACAAGTGGCTAGTACAACACTTGTCACTTTTTATTTTGAGGCAGGCCAAGGAGGCACTACGCAGGTTCCATGAGTGGGATTTGGAACCACTCTCCAGTTGTCATTTGGAAACTTGTTTCTATTGCATATTGCTCCTTATATATTTATGATGGTTGTACACTCATGAGGAGCATTATTTGGAGAGTATTGGATGTACAACCCATTGGAAGCATGATTATCACCATTATACATGTTTTATGTTGCAGGAGATACCATGGGCAAACCATGATTGCCACATTACTACTTGTACCTTCTTGTGGGAGGGACCACTTGGAGAATTTGCAGAGGCATTTCATGGCTGATTTTCTTGATGCGGTAGCTTGGGACATTCTTGGAGGCCATACCATTTCAGCCCAAGGATAGAGGCAGCTCCATGGAAACTTCAAATGGAGAGAGGAACATCTTGAGAAGCACAAGCACAACTCTCCATTCAGCCCCAACACATTGCAGAAACTAGGGGTTGAGATTTTTATTTGGATGATTGCATGGATGAGAGGATCATCATTGGGGAAATTTTTTTCCCATGCATATAATCACTCCTACCTTAAGGAGGCCATAGCACAGAAAGAAGGATTCCACTACACCTTCTATCTTTCCATGAGGAGCATCATTTTCAGCTTGCATACTTGGGAGAGAGCATTGGAGGACAGGTTTATTGCAGCATCTTTTGAGCAGTGTTAAAGCTTGTTGATGAGGAGGTCACAAGAGAAGAAAGGGGGAGAAATTTTTTTCTCTCTATGCAGTTGCTTGAGGACAAGCAACATGTGGGAGGGGAGGACTGTAATGTTCCCAATTTTTAGCCTTAAGCTAAATGGAACATTATAGTTCCATATTTTATTTTTGTTTAATAAAATGGGTAAGTATACACCTTAGCCCTCTTTTAATGAAGAAATAACACTCCTTGTGTGAAAGGAGGACAAATAAGAAGCTGAAATAAACACCTAAGGGTGTGAATGGAACCCGGATCACTTGATTTAGTCACCTTTGACTAAAGTCAACAGCGCTGCCCAAGGAGGAGAGGCTTCCTAGAGAAGCTACGTAGTTGTTGAGGGAAGACACTCACATGAGGGTGGAAACCCTAATTGGTGGGACCATGGTGGAGAAGAGTTCTCTTTCTTTATAAGGAGGATATGGCAACCCATTTGTATCATGTTCGAGTATAGAATTTTGAATTGGGTCTGCAGAGGCTTGCATCCCTGGGCTGTTTAGCAGGGTGTGTAGTGCCCTCGGGCACTAGGGTGTTCCCAGTCGGGAATACATACCTCTTCCTCAAGGAAGGATGAGGATTGAGATGCATTTTCCTCAATCCGAAATTGGCCACAGCTACATTCATCACCTATAGCGTTAGCTCTGCAGCAGAGAGGACATTGTGTTGCTGGGTGCAACAAGAGAGGAACTCATGGAGTCTCTCTTGACTTGTTTTCTTTAGTGGAGGAGTGGTCTACTCATTGGAGAAGCTGCAAGGAGGATTCCCGGGCCTCATTTCATATCATTGGCACTTGGCCAAACATTCCATCATCTCCCACTATGCAGTCCATGGAGGAAACTGTGTTATTTTAGAGGAGGCAGTGAGAGAGGGTTCATAGAGCTCATCTGGAGGGTGTTTTTGAAACAAAGGGATCAGTCCTTTGTGCTTAGAGACATTATCAGAGGAGGGAAATCACATTTCAGATCTACCATGGCCTCATTCATATTTTAGTTCAGTTGCAGTGACAACTCAGTTGTCACATTTTGTATTCTCCAGCATTTCTAGCAATCTCTTCTAGATTGGCTAGGAATCTTGTATTTCAGCCCATTTCTTGTTATTGGGAATTATTTTGTATTCCTTCAGCCACATGTACATTTTATACATATTCAGAAGCTACTACTTCATATAGACTATGCAGGCATGGTCCTCCAGCATTTTGTATAGTTGCAACAACTCCTTCATTTCATTGATTACCCATGGGAGATTGGTTCTAAAGATTTGAGTGGCTTTTCCCTCAACTATTTCTTGTATTTTATTGTTTATATCATAATATAATGATGGTTGTAGCATTTTCCCTCTTATGATGTATTCAGAGTTGCAGAGCTAATGTTAATGTTCATATATTGCTGTAATCTCTCTCATTGAGCCTTGTTTTAGAGATCTAGTTTGAGGAGGTTTGTATAACCCATCTAGAACCATTTCTTTGAGCTCATTTTCTGCAAGGGAGTTGCATTAAGTATGTTCTATGGCATCCCAGCAGTGGTTTTCCTTATTTATGCAGTGACTTCCTTATACAGCGTCCTCAAGGACCCTGTAGCAGAAATTCCTGAAGTGGAAATATTGCATATCCATAGACATAGTCTATGAAGGGCTAGATAGCTTCTGGATCTCACACTTCCTTGTGAAGGTGACATATCCAGTAAATTCCCTAACATTCAATCTCTGGAATGGACTTGTGGTCTTTCTATAGAAGGAATTTTGGAATATCGTAAGATATTCCCGATGGAGCGGGAAATTCCAGATTTGGAACATTACATTGTAACTCTATCGAATTAG
>JAXQQM020088726.1:0-33780 GCA_034641835.2 Pinus albicaulis
CTATGATAGTCAAAGGTTTTATGTCTTTGAAGCTCAAATGTTAAGGTTTTAGGCTAGTTATAGGCACATGGTTTGTTTGTTTGATTGTTTATGTTTGGTTGTTGGGAATCAGGAAAGAAGGGTCCAATATAAGACAAGGATGAGCAAAGAGGAAACTAGGCAAAGATAGATAACTCAGGGAACATCAAGGCCATTGGGAAATGGAGTCAAGAAAGGGTTTACTTGTGTTCAATGTGCAAGCTTTCAGTTGGGCTAGTCATCTAGAGCATTTGGATCTTAAAGGATGATTGGTGAAATGGAACATTAAGGACTGAAAATGAAAGGAGGAGAACCATCCAATTCTGTCTATAGATCAGGTCAGAGGTCATTTAACTCCAGACCTGCTTGGACAAAATCAGAGGCGGTACAAGGGATCTTAGAAGGCTTAATTGAGATGGAAAGATCCTAGTGAGGCAGAGACAGGGTTCTAGACCTCCCAGTGTTCTCAACTCATCCAACTAAATCCTAACAAGAACATCTAAACATAGATTTCATTAATTCATACATCAGAGAGAAGGCAATAACATCCACTACACTGGTTAAATCAATTGAAATCAATATTCAGATACACATATAAGAAGAAAACATAAAAGGCTGGGAGAGCAGCAACATAAGGTACCTATCAAGGGTAAATCTTATGCCAAACTTCTGATGCGAGCCTGTAGAAATGGAATGAAATGGAATCAAACAGAGAGATAAGAAAACATCACCAGCTGCTTTAGATCAGGATCCAAAGAAATGTTATTGTCATATTAAAAACAACACCAATCAGGTACATCATTTCCCACAGCTTGAACATTCAGTCTGAATACATCAAATCTCAGCCTATCTTACAATATTACACAGAGAACTTGTCTCAAGAGGAAAATACTTGCATTTCTCTGATATCTCATCAACAACCCTTTACAATAATTTCCTTCTGTGTTTTATAGCAGAAGAGACACAGAAGATCGATTGAGGTGGTAGGTGAACACTAAATGTCATATTAAACAAAAAAAATAATAGAGGGCCGAACCCATCCTGTTTTAAATCTCTGCATTTAACTCCAGTATGGTTCAGGTGTTCTGATTGCAATACTGTGTGGTACTGTTGGTGAAATAAAAAAATAAAATAAGAAAAAGTGAGGTCTTCCCTACTTGAGTCACCAATGCTTCTGATCAGGTAGGACATCTATCGAGTAAGAAACTTCAGGAACACGATGTATAATAAAAACCACGTGGGCACTTAGTCTTCTGATGAAGGAAAACATTCTGCTACTGTAGAAACCCCTGGTAGTATGACCTTTCGTGCATTAAACTTCTGATTGACCTTCGGGGTTTTGAATCTGGTACTTTGCCTCTGAAACTACTGCATTATGGATCTAAATATTCAGTCCTGAGCACTGAAAACTATAGTCATAAGCCGGTTTTTTCACTGCTCCATAAATGTTCCGATTCTGCAAGATCTGGGCTTTAATGGCGCCGGATAGGGTTGCCGATTTTCAAAACCTGTCCTTTGATGAAATTTATACCTCCGCCACCTTTCTTGACATTTCACTGGTGTACCAGCTCCCATATCAGCTCTCTGTCTGCACAACACACCATTGAAGAGGTACACATGCATCATGGTGGTTTTCCGCCTCTGATAACCCTGCAAAAACACGAAACCTGCGAAGAAAATCATGGACGGGGGAAATGGATGCAGTGTGGATGGAGGAAATGGCCGTGCAATCGGTGACATGGTGGAAAAATGCAGAGGAACAATGGAAATTCGCTCTGGTGGAGGTGGCGGTCTACAGAGCGAAAAACGAACGAAAAAACGTTAAAAAACACGAAATGAACCAAATATATGCAATGGAATGAGAGTATGTACGGAGGATGCACGTGGAGGTGATGTGGCGGGACCAGGGACAGTGGAAAAGTCAGCGGCGGGTGAACAAATCTGCACCGTCGATCGCGGCGGAGATCAACGGCAGAGGACGACGGATGACGGGCCATGACTTGAGCTATCGCGTGCGCAACTGGATTATCCATCGTGCATCTTCGACGAGCGATAGCCGTCGGATGTGCCACTCTAGATCAGACAGTCTTTGGCAATTTCGCTGGGCATCCGTGCCCGATCAATAACGCGCGATGCATGGAATTAACGGGTGGTTTTGAAATCATACACAAGGACATGCATCAGACGATGAATGGAATCGCTAGGCAATGGAGGAAAACTGCCCTCCTCCCAAAGGCGGTGCGATGGAAACAACGTGGTTTGGAATAGTGCGTGGCAGGGTCCACAGGGCGGATGAGCTCTGCACCGTCGATCTGACGAGAAAATGAACGGTGGAGATGCGGCAAGGGAGATTAGCGCCTTTTGGGAAAGCGGGTGGTTCCGGCGCTGGGTTACATGGAGGGGAAAGGCGCGGGGCTTACGAAGAAGGGGTTGAGGCCTATTATAAGGTCGGAAGTGGGTTTTTAACCCATTTTTAATGTATTTTGAGGCCTTAGAGGGTAATGGTAGGGAGATGGAGGGGGAATTCGGTGAAGCATGGGTAAGGGTAAGAATCAAGGGGATTTTGGAGGGGTTTAGAGGGTTGATAGGGGAGATAGAGGGGAATGAAGGCACTTTGACAAAAGGAGGAGAAAGGGGAAAAGGGGCATTTTGCAGGGGTACAAGGGGTAAATGTAGGCCTTGGGAAAAGGAACCAGCAAGGGGAACTTGTATAAGGAAAAAAAAAGAGAGACCTCAAGGATGATGTGTCTTCAAGGGAGATGCATTCCTTGAGGGTCTCCAAAATGACATAGCCCCCAGCTTGCTTGTCAAGAATTTCATAGGGGGGCTAACATACTCGTTTGAGCATCTCTATTATATCCCACGATTACCGAGCGCGATTATTTCCTCTTGTCTCGTGCCCCACATTTCTAATAGAAATGGTATTGGTGTAGAAGACCATGTCAGAAGACCATGTAGGGATAGAACACCCCATATATTACTTGATTCAAAATCGCAATGATATCGGGATCGGGCATACTCATGTATAAAAAGTTAGCTTTGGCGGTCGTTCAAGCTATCCAAAGGTTTCACCATTACATTTTTCTCCGAGAAAACTACAATTATTTTAGATTTGAACCCTATGACATACGATTTTTCACACTAATGGATAGGGGGAAATAATCTAAATGGATCGTTATTGCAAAATTTTGACCTCGAATTCATCCAAATCCAATTCAAAGAAATTATTTGAGATTATTTGTGACTTTCCTTCCCACAAGTATGAAATCACATGCGATGATTCTATCCCTAACGAGTCGTTGTTTTATTTCTTCAATTGACTCGTGGTATGGAGACATTATGATTTATCACTAGACATAGACTTTTAGGTCGATACCTCTCCTCCAGAACGGTCGACGTATTTGATACCAAACCAAAGATTACATCATAATTGGTGACACTCGTTATAGACGCAGTATCGATGAAATTTTATGAAGGTGGATTACACATGAGGAGACGAAAGTCCTTAATGAATGCCACTCGAGGGCATGTGGTGATCATTTATCATTCGGTGTGGGCGACCTATCTTCCTAATTATGAGCTCTTTGTTTCAAGTGGATGTCCTCCACTAGGGTGTACACCCCTTCATGTGGGAGGGGGCGTTGGGGGCTCTTGTCACTGCGGGGGCGGGGACGACAAGCCCCAGAACGGGGTCTTTCAGCTAAAAATAGATGTAAAATTTCCTTGTAAAATATTGTAATTTCATAGTCAATCTGGGTCATTCGTTAGGCAAATGATTTAATGGTAGAAGTTATATTTAATTTAGGGTTTTTTTCCCTTGAAGGAAACCCCTCATTTTATATGAGGTAATTTTATTGCGACTTTGTATTATGTGTATTATGAGCGAGAAAGAGAGAGGAGACTGTGTGAGAGAGAAGAGAAAATTACAGCACATCTGTTGTAGGTTATATCTATTCATTTTGTTGGATAATATAAAAGGAAGGATTGGTTGTTTCTCCATGGATGTAGCACAAATTAGATGAACCACATATATTTGTGTCTCTCTTGTTTTATATGTTTTTTGTGTTTATGTTTATGCATATTTTATGTGTTACATTGCTTTGTAATATATAATTTTCTAACATTTATCTAGTTATGCTATCACACAAAATATCTTAGGCACTGTTTACTTTTGGCCCACTATTTTTCGAGACTATATTCTCGCTATCAAGAAATTTCATGCATGTCAAATCTATTATCGTAAGACCCGTGCTCTTCCTGCTCCATTGCATCCATTTATCATTATTGGACCCTTTGTGAAATCGGGTATCAACTTTATGACAAGTAACCCTCACTCGATTAGGGGTCATGGTTATATCATTGTCGTGGTTGGTTATTTTACCAAATAGGTTGAGGCGATGCCTACATTTAACAACACTGGAAAAATGGCTACATATTTATTTTTCAATCATATTATCACACGGTTTAGTGTTTTGCAAGCCATATTTATGGATCACAGAAATAATTTCCAGAATCATACGATGATTGAACTAACTTCTAAGATGGTACTTTCCACTCCCTACTATCATCGGTTTAATGGAAAAGTTGAAGCTATCAACAAATTTATTAATACTATGCTTCAACATATGATGGGGTTCCACAAATTGGACTGAAATTTTCTTCTTTACATTGCCTTGTGGGCATACTAAACCTAAGTGAGGACTGCTACCAGGTTTATAGCCTTTTAGTTGGTTTACGGTCTAGAAGTGATCCTCCCAGTCGAATGTGAGATTCCATCACTCAAACTAGCTATTGAAATTCTTCCTACCACTTTTGTAGAAAAGGAATGTATTTTACATCTGACCCATTTATATGAGACTCGGTGCGATGTTTTTATAGCTAATGAAGCTCATAAAAGACATATTAAGGTGCAATACGACAAAAGTGTCAAGCCTCGTATCTTCTCAAAAGGAGACCTTGTTATTTTGTATGACCAAGCAGTTGATAATTTAGGTTTAGGAAAGAACCAGCCAATGTGGTTAGGCTCGTATATTTTCAAGTGTGTCATTACAAAAGGAGCCTAAGAGTAGTTGAATTTGAAGGAATCCCTTTGGTGTAGCCTAGGAATGGGTTGTACCTAAAAAAATACTATGTTTAATCTCATGCATAGTACACTATGTACATACTTTTTATAGGTGTGTTGAGTGTGTTTGTGGTATGTCCCTTCATATTTTCCTACGTTTTCTATTGATCCTTTTACGTTGGTCTTTCTGATGTCGACATCCCTTGAACCATACATTGGTTATGTTGATGATGCTAGTTGTAGTACTCAGAATCTATCCTCTGCAGTGTGGGTTATCTTTGCTCATAATGGCAAGTTAGTGAGTCTATAAGGGATTTTTATTGGTCACTCTACCGACAACATCGTTGAGTATAAAACAATGGTCAAGCTACTATCTGATGCTATCACAAATGGTATCCGTTGTTTAGTCATCATACTTGACTCACATATTGTGATACTACAATTTTTCATTGTCTATTTAGTCAAAAGTCCCACCATCATTCGCATGTTTCTAAGGGTTTTCCTTCTAGAAAGACATTTCGACTTCATATGATATGAACATATTTATATAAATCTAAATACATTGACAAATGTGCTTGCTAATCATGTTTTAGATAGAAATTTGCAACAAATGTAAATATTTTTAATACACATCACATCAATTGAAAACAATGATAGGAACATAGAAACACTTTGTAGATATATATATATATATATATATATATATATATATATATATATATATATATATATATATATATATATATATATAAAGTTTTGGTTTTACAAAATTTGTGTCTTGGACATATATGGCCACACAACCTACACCAAAAACTATATGCGATAAGACTATGAACCTGAATAGACTAATAGTGCTCATGATAATATGCTATTTCGCGAGCCATCTTGCGCAATAACCGACCAATACGACTAGGCACTCCGATAGTGTATCACTAGAGTAGCATAGGGATCTGATCAACCATGGTCTCATCAATCTCGTGTGTCAACCCCTCCAAGTGGTGCTCCACCTATGCTAGGGTATTTGTTACAGTAATATCCTACTGCAAAAACCTATGCTAGTACTGTAGCCTCCCATGGCTCTCCTGCATGAAGAATATTTGAAGCACATAGAGGTCAAACAATTCCAACATCTGCATGAAACAAATCAATAATTTAGTCTCGAAAACATAAAAAAACACAAAAAAAAAAATTGTACAAATTTTCTTAAAAACTTTAAAAATGGTTAAAATGTCTTACCCATAACACCCCATTTCTTGCCCTCAGGAAGCACAAGCTCAGGGTCATTATGAAAATTTTCTCCTATGTACGTATAATCATCAATCATAATCAATTGTTTACATAGCCATCTAAAGAAGGCTAGTGTGAAAATGACCACTAATGGATCTGCATGTTGAACCATAAGGTCTATCCACCTCTTCATCTATGGAACCCTCACATCAATGGGCTCAGGCATGATATGCTAAAGCTGTAACAATGGAATTTAGTCCAGGGAAAAATAAATCAGAATTGAACCGTAGCCAATTTTTTTTAGTTTTCCTTCTTTTAATTTAGACAGTTTTTCCTTCGTGTTGACCAATACCCCCTCACTCCAATTGAATATTATCAGCTCCATACGCTCTAAAATGTATTGCATGTATGATCCGCTAGCTACGTAATGTGTTGACCTACCAGCCAATCTAGAAATAGTAAATAGGATTGTTCTTAGAGGAAGACAAGTCACATCTCTAATGTTGATCTTCCCATCTCTAGTCATCTATGCTTCATGTATACAATAAGTAGAACTGTAATATTTCACTAAATCTCCTCCACTTATCCCTCCTAGGAGAGAGATGTGGGTACCCCTCATGGACAAACATGTCAGAAATTATATGTCTTCCACTTTGATCTCAAGTAGATGTTACCCTAACCTGAATGCCTATGTCTCTACATCCCATGAATGAACTAGGAACTTAAGTAATTCCATTTGTTGCCTCATGTTAGGTAGCCAAAATAATTTCAAAAAACCATGGTTTTTTAGTGCCTAAATGGTGGCAGGATCATTTGTTGCATTCAAATATTGTTCTTCATGTTCTCTTTCTCTCCACACAAAGGCCATTTTGTGTTGATGAGTATTTGAAACATCAATAAGACACTCATTAGAATTATTTTCATGCAAAAAACATAACAAATTTTGAGAAAAACTAGCAATTTTGACTAGGGAATTGTGCCCAACGCTTTCCCGGAAGGGATGACAGAGCATTGCGCCCCTCCTTGCAGTTTAATATTTCCCTAGAGAAATGAATTTTTCGACATGGGGGTCCTTTTTTGGTCCTAGGGAAAATTTTTAAAATCCCTTGGCTCTCAAAAATCCATAAAATTGCATGAAATCACAAAAAGGGACCATGAGTAGAAACAGAAAGGTCTTAGCTCCTACCTAGAAGTGACGAAACTGGAAATGGCCCACCAAATTGACCACAATCATCTGCAGGATATCGAGGAAAAAAAAGGGCTCAAATCTCTCATTGTTGAAGGTAAATGTCAAATGATAAAAAATGAATAGACATTTTCATTACTTATGGTAATTTTCCCATTATTTGTTGGGTGTGGAGCCTGATTATCTTGTTTATTTTGTATCATAGTGTTGGACCCCTGTATCTTAATGGGGCGGCAACGCCGCCCATAATTAAATGTTGCCTGGGGGGTCCAGGGGGGGACGGTTGTGACTTTATGGACCCCCCCCCCTAGCAAGGGGTTTCGAGGGCAGCGCCCCTAAAGCTAAAAACAAATGTAAAATTGCCTTGTAAAAGTATAGTAATTTCTATTCAATCTGGGTCGTTCATTAGGCGGATGATCTGATGGTAGAAGTTATGTTTAATTTAGGTTTTTTTTCCCTAGAAGGCAATCCCTCATTTTGTATGAGGGTATTGTATTGCATCTGTGTATTGTATGTGTATTCTTTGAGCGAGAAAATGATAGAGAGACTGTGAGAGAGAACAAAGGATATTACAACGAATCTGTTGTAGGTTGTGTCTCTTCATTTTACTGGATAATAAAAAGGAAGGACTAGTTGTTCAGGGTGGACGTAGCCCAAACTAGGTGAACCATGTATATTTGTGCCTCTATGGTTTTATGTGTTTTGTATGTTTGTGTTTTCTGCATATTTAATGTGTTTCATTGCTCTGTAATATATAATTTTCTAACAACCGGTATCAGAGCCGAAGATCTATTTGGTTGATAAACTCGTAGGAAAGAAGGGTTCTTGGTTCGAGTGGAAGCAATGGCGGAAGATGGTAAATTTGGGGTCGAGAAATTTAACGGCCAAAACTTCCCACTGTGGAAGATGCAGATGGAATATTATCTGTATCAGAAAGATCTGCAACTACCATTGAGCGGAAAAACAAAGAAACCGATGACTATGACAGACGTAGAATGTTATATTCTTGATAAAAAGGCACTCGGAACAGTATGGTTTTGCCTCGTGGCATTAGTAGCCTTCAATATTTCGAAGGAAACAACAACATAGGGTTTGATTAAGGCATTGGGGAAACTATATCAAAAACTCTCGGCCTCAAACAAGGTATTTCTTATAAAATTTTATTTAATATGAAGATGTCGGAAGGTGGATCTGTTGCAGACCATTTAAATGATTTTAATATAGTTACCATTCAATTAAGTTATGGAGGGGTAAACTTTGATGATGAAGTTAGGGCTTTCTTATTTCTATGCACATTTCCAGAAAGTTGGAATGGTTTAGTTATGGCCATTAATAACTCTATCTCTGGATCTAGTACTTTAAAGTTTGATGATGTTGTCAGTGCTATCCTTAGTGAGGAAATGTGACGGAAAAGCTCTAGTAACACATTGGGTAATGCTTTGAGTGTAAAGTCTCGGGGAAGAAAAATGGAAAGAGGAAAGATCTTGGGATATCGCAGTAAATCAAGGAAAGGCAGATCCAAGTCCAGATCGGGGATAGTGTGTTGGAAATGTGGAAAGAAAGGACACCTGAAGAAAGACTATAGATCTCGGAAGGGAAAAGGAGGAGACATACAGTAAGAAAACAATCATGAAGAAAATGTGACAGGTGATGTGCTACAAGATTCTTTGATTCTTTCTTTCGAAAATTTTACTGATTCCTAGGTAGTAGATTCAAGGGCCTCATTCCATGCCACACCTGATAAGAAATATTTTCATGACTATGTTCAAGGAGATTTTGGACAAGTCCATTTGGGTGATGATAAACCCTGTAAAATTGTTGGAATGGGTAAGGTTCTTGTAAAACAACAGAATGGAAACCAATGGCTATTAAAGGAGGTAAGGCATGTTCCAGATCTGAAGAAAAATTTGATTTCAATAGGGTAGTTAGGTAGTGAAGGTTGTGTGACAACATTCACAGATAAAACCTGTAAGGTCACCAAAGGAGCCCTGGTAATAGAAAAAGGCAAAAAGGTTGGTACATTGTATTTATGCAATGGTATTTCTAACTCTGTTAATGCTTTAACTTCCAAAGGAGCAGATGTAGCATTATGGCATCATAGGCTCGGACACATGAGTGAGAAGGGGATGAATATTCTTCACTCAAGAAATTTGTTGCCAGGTTTGAAGAATGTTGATTTGGATTTCTGTGAAAATTTCATTTATGGAAAACAAAAGAGAGTCAGATTTCTCAGATTTGGGAAAGAAAAGAAGAGCGAAAAATTGGAGCTTGTGCATATAGATGTATGGGGACCTGCTCAGGTATCATCTCTCGATGGATCTCGCTATTATGTTACATTTATTGATGATGCAACTAGAAAAACTTGGATTTATTGTATTCATAATAAATCTGATGTATTTGATACTTTCAAGAAATGGAAAGCTTTGGTTGAGATTGAGACAGGAAAGAAGTTGAAGTGTCTCAGATCAGACGATGGAGGTGAATATTGCAGCAAAGAGTTTGATAGGTACTGTTCAGAGCATGGAATTCGTAGAGAGAAGACAGTTCCAAGAACACCACAAGAAAATGGTGTGTTAGAAAGGATGAATAGAACAATCATGGAGCATGCAAGGTGCATGAGATTGCATGCAGGATTGCCTTTACAATTTTGGGCAGATGCTGTAGATACTGTTGTTTATCTAATAAACAGAGGGCCTTCAAGTTCCTTGGATGGTGGTATTCCATAGGAAGCATGGACAGGTAAAAAGGTAAACTACTCCTTTTTAAAGCCATTTGGTTGTGAGGCCTTTGTCCATATTAATAAAGAAAATAGAACAAAGCTTGAGGCAAAATCAAAGAAATGTACCTTTATTGGATATGGTGTTAATGATTTTGGTTATCGCTTATATGATTATGAAAATCACAAAATCAATAGGAGCAGAGATGTAATATTCAATGAAAAGGTCTTGTATAAGAATCAGTTGCAGGAAAAGAAACAGGAAAAAGAAAGCAAGGAATACACAGTTCTTGATGAGATAACTGAAAAAGTAAAGGTGCCTGAAAATAATAATAATCAACAACCACAACAACAGCAACCACCACAACAGCAACAGGCACCTCAAACACCTGAAAGTGGTGTTAGAAGATCTACCAGGATAAGTAGACCCCCTGAACGATACTCTCCTTCATTATATTATTTATTATTGACTGATTCTGGTGAACTTGAATGTTATGAAGAAGCAATGCAGGTTGAAAGCAGGAAGAAGTGGGAGCTAGCCATGGAAGAAGAGATGGACTCCTTAATGCATAACCAGACTTGGGACTTAGTCAGGTTGCTTGCAGGTAAAACTACATTGCAGAATAAATGGGTTTACAGGTTGAAGGAAGAAGATGAAGGAAAACAGAGGTACAAAGCTAGACTTGTGGTGAAGGGGTTTGCACAGAAGAAAGGTATTGATTTTGATGAAATATTTTCTCCTATTGTTAAGATGACTTCAATCAGAACTATTTTAAGTCTTGTAGCAGCGGAAGATTTACATCTTGAACAGTTAGATGTAAAGACAACATTTCTCCATGGAGATTTGGAGGAAGATATCTATATGCAGCAACCAGAAGGATATGAGGTCAAAGGGAAAGAAAAATTAGTGTGCAGGTTAAAGAAGAGCTTGTATGGCTTAAAACAGGCTCCAAGGCGGTGGTATCTAAAATTTGACAAGTTTATGTCTGAACAAGGTTATACTAGATGTCACTCTGATCATTGTGTTTATCTGAAAAGGAAAAATGATGGCAGCTATATTATATTGTTATTGTATGTAGATGACATGCTTGTTGCAGGGTCTAACATGCGGGAAATAAATGTGCTCAAAATAAAATTGGCAAATTCATTTGCAATGAAGGATTTGGGGCTATAAATAAATCTTTGCTAGCAAAGTGTAGAGCAGGGAAAAATCAAAACTAACACTATCTTAGAATGAGTACATACAAAAGGTGTTGAAAAGATTTAATATGCAGAATGCAAAACCAGTTAGTACACCTTTTTCTAGCCATTAAAACTTAGTAAGGATATGTGCCCCAAGCCCTAAGAAGAAATGGATTATATGCCTAAAGTTCCATATGCATCAGCAATTGGAAGCTTAATGTATGCAATGTTCTGCACAAAGCCTGATATTGCACATGCAGTGGGAGTTGTAAGAAGGTACATGAAAAATCCAGGAAAAGAAAATTGGATAGCAATGAAATGAATTCTCAGATATTTGAGAGGAACCACAAATCAAGCATTATGCTTTGGTGGTTCAAACATTGCTCTACAAGGATATGTTGATGCAGATATGGTAGGTGATAGAGATAACAGGAGGAGCACTACATGATATGTATTTACTTTAGGTGGAACAACTGTTAGTTGGGTTTCAAAAATCCAAAGTGTTGTTTCACTTTCAACAACAGAAGCATAGTACGTTGCTGCTACAAAGGCTAGTAAAGAAATGATTTGGTTACAAAAGTTTATGGATGAATTGGGTAAGAATCATGATATGGGAACGTTATACAGTGACAGCCAAATTTTCATTCATCTTGCAAATAACTCAGTATCTCATTCCAGGACTAAACACATATAGCTCAAGTACCATTTCATACGGTCAGTGTTGGAAGTTGGATAGTTGAAGCTGGAAAAGATACACACTAGCCAAAATCCTGCAGATATGCTAACAAAAGTTGTAACCGGGGAGAAACTGAGATTATGTTAAATTTAAATTGGTCTTCAAGTATGATGATGAAGATGAGAAACAACCAAGTCCAAAGTGGAGTCATTGTTCAGCAAATGAAGCAGCGGTAGAGTTGCTACAATCAGTCT
Organism: Pinus albicaulis; assembly: GCA_034641835.2. Taxonomy (NCBI): domain Eukaryota; kingdom Viridiplantae; phylum Streptophyta; class Pinopsida; order Pinales; family Pinaceae; genus Pinus; species Pinus albicaulis. The sequence goes on from JAXQQM020088726.1 coordinate 12,322, forward strand.
CCAAGTGGGAGATTGTTGGGTGTGGAGCCTGATTATCTTGTTTATTTTGTATCAAAGTGTTGGACCCCTATATCTTAATGGGGTGGAAACGCCGCCCATAATTAAACGTTGCCTGGGGGGTCTAGGGGGGGCGGCTATGACTTTATGGAGCCCCCCCTGGCGGGGGGTTTCGGGGGTAGCGCCCCCAAAGCTAAAAACATATGTAAAATTTCCTTTAAAAGTATAGTAATTTCTATTCAATCTGGGCCGTTCATTAGGCAGATGATCTGATGGTAGAAGTTATGTTTAATTTAGGGTTTTTTTCCCTAGAAGGCAACCCCTCATTTTGTAGGAGGGTATTGTACTGCGTCTGTGTATTCTCTGAGCGAGAAACTGATAGAGAGACTGTGAGAGAGAACAAAGGATATTACAATAAATCTGTTGTAGGTTGTGTCTCTTCATTTTGCTGGATAATAAAAAGGAAGGACTGGTTGTTCGGGGTGGACGTAGCCCAAACTGGGTGAACCACGTATATCTGTGTCTCTCTGGTTTTATGTGTTTTGGGTGTTTTTATTTTCCACATATTTAATGTGTTTCATTTCTCTGTAATATATAATTGCTAACATTATTTTATCATATTTAATGTTTTGACCTAGTAATAATTCATTTTTTATCATGAAACATGTATCTTTGATCCTTTTTGTGGTGTTTTGAGTAAGTCTACAATTGTTGAATGGATTTTGTCGTGTTTTCACAGATCATTTTAACCAAGGAGTACACTTTTATCAATTTTTCAGACTCCATAAACTCACAAAAAAGGAACCCCCTGGAGTCTTCTTTCATCTATTTTTAGACTCCCAAAATATAAAAATATTTTCGAACACTTGTCTTTTCGAACTCATAAAATTAAATGAAAATACATCTACTCAGTATAAGTTTACACCTTTTCGGGACAGATAGGCTATTTATGAAAAAGTAATACCTTAGTCGAACATGGTTGAGAGGTTCTCTTGGGTATTTCTTTCTGCCTTTTCAGACTCAAGGGACTATCTATGAAAAGGAACATCTGGAGTTTTCTTTTTCACCTCTTTTTCAAACTCTCTAACTATAACAAAGATGTCGAGTTTTACCTTCGCTAGACTCGCTAAAACATCAAACAGAGATGGAATTGTTGTACATGACAAGACCAAACCACTCATTCTCAGGGTTCATTAAACATACTCAAAGGGATTCATCCGAAGGATGAACTTACAGATCAAGCATATGTTATCCTCCTCAAGCTTGTTAAAAAATAAAGTGGTATTGACCAGTATGGTTGGGGAAATTGGGAAAACGGGGTACTCCATTTGCTAATGCAACGAGTCGCTCTTGAACATGACACTTTTCCACCTCATCTTTGTGGTTGTTAGGTTGGGTAATATGTTTGTCTTCTGGTTCATCATACCATTTTCAAAGCCTCCATTTTCGATTTTGAGTCAATGTTTCCAACACCATTCAATGTCGTCACTGTGTTGAAGAGAATTAATTCAGTGAATATCTGTTACAATACTCTTAAGACTTCATTCCATGTCTGTCATTCATGATCCAGTTTTGTATTATCATCATTTTGTCTCAAATCATGATATCCATTTTGTGTCATTGATGGGGGATACATCAAGGCCCTCCTGCAACAGGTCTCTTACTGTCGACATCAACTCAATATCCAAGAAGTTGAATTAGAAAAAACCCTCAGTACCTTGGTTCTTGCATACATAAATGACAAGTTTCCTCGCTCTTGGCAACAAGTTTAAATTCATTGGCCTTCGACTGAAAAATTCGGTGTGGTGTTTGACATAAACTCATTTACTCACACCATACGAATTGTACTACAGTACATTGAGAGCCATTAACATCATCGGTGGTTTCCCTTGCATCTGTTAATGACTTACATCATTGGTCGGTAATCATATGGTTTCTATCATGTTTGACTCCAGGTCATTAATTCACATGGTTAGACTCGTACATTGGACAGTCATGTGAACGAGATAGAAGACCCTGGATCTAGTTTCATCCATCTAGGTTGCAATTTCAGGATAAATACAAGATCACAATGTATGATAGATATGGTCATACAGATAGTCATCCAGTAATGGGTTCACCATTTGTCATCAGTGGACATGTCTTTTGATCATTGTAATGTTATCTTATGTGTTGATTATGGGTATGTATCCCTTAGAAAATATACCATGATGTAAATATAGTGTAACAGAAGATGATCTCACCAGTTGTTCTTGATCCTGACTTGTCACAAGGTAAATTATGTCAGTCATCAGTCACCATTCTCGAATTTTCGCTTTAGGGGGGAATCTATTATAGGTAATTTTTTCACATCTGGTCAGTCGGCCTACAAACTGGATCAATCAACATCCTTTTACCCCTTTACATCATCATGGAACGAAGCCCTATGCATGACACTCTCATATACCAGAGTTTCTTTCTGAAGACACCTTGTTTCAGTCATTTTAAGGAGCAATGATCCCTGGCCTCCTACTGAACAATGTTCACCTACGGGTTTCTCCACTGTGTCCTATGTTGATCACCAGCAGGTTTCTCCACTATGCACCTGTGTTGGTTCTAGAAATTCGAGAAAAAGAGAGAGATACTGGAAGCCTTTTCTTCCCTAAGCTTCCAGAAGCTTCCAAAATTTGTTACAACTATTTACCTCAAATAAAAAATTCAGATCCTATCCTATCCTACCTTGGATTTTCCATCCCTTATCCTTTGATCCCATCCTCCCATCAAGTGTGGATCTCAAGCCCTAATTTGGTAAATGGATAAGAACTCCCAACTTACCTCCCTCTCTTATATATTTGTGGTAATCCACAAGCTAGGGGTTGGATTTTGGAGATATAATTCTACCCTCATGCTACTGCTATGAAGATTTATCATTCCATGCATTAGGGTGATTAGAAGTGCACTTTATGGCAAAGAAGGACAAGTCAACTTGGAGGAGCTCTTCTACAATATCAACTTCTATTTATGGTTGTAACTCACTCCATTTATATTAATGAAAAGAGTTATTTATTTTCCTCTATGTGATGTTATTATTTCATGTATTTTGATGCCATGTTGATCCATTGAATGAAGCATTTAGATGATTCTACATAAATACCATAGATCGTTAGCTTGTGTTGTCTGATTTTTCAGGTTCTAATTATAGCGACAAGAGCTAGGATTAGAGAATCCAAGCAAAGAAAGTAGTGAAGCGTATGATGGATCACAGGTAGGCTTCATCCCATTATCCATTTACTTTAAGGGAAACAATAACTACTTTGTCTTTCTGTTGTTCTAGGTTAAGCCACCCAGTCTAGGGAATATACTTATGTCCACAGTCATAGATTTAATATAACACATACCATTAGGGGTGAAATAAAATTAACGCATATGTGGATAACGTACTTAGGAGGATCTATATAGACTTATTTAGGAACTCAAACTCATTTTAATATCTAGGAACATCCAGAATTATGGAGAATTTAGACTCATTTAGACTTGTGGAGATATCCATATCATTTCAGACTTATATAGGCCATGAAGGATATCCAGAATATGAGCACATCCATGTATCTGAATATTTTGGAAATCCATGGGTCAAAATTTTATAAAATATAAAATGACAGGTATCTAGATTTAGAAGAAAATTCATAATTCTAGTTTTTCAAGGTTCCAGGGTATTTGGACATCCAACTGTTAAAACATTTTACAAAGGAAAACCAAAAAATACACCTGAATCATAATTGTTGCTTCATATAAACAAATGACATGGAAGATTATGTGGTTATTCAAGTGGTGTACAAGTGGCAGTGGTGACATTTGGTAGAACATGATTGGACAAGGAAGATGATATGGCGGTGTATGATGGCGATCACGTGGCAAGTGATGACATGGAACACTCTGGACATGTGACACGTGGCAGGTGATTTTGGATATTTTAGATGGCCAAGAAAGCCAAATATATGTGGCATGTGGCACCAATCATAGGAATCCATGTGGAAGGATGACATCAACAAAGTGAAATGGAAAATCCTTGGGATTTGTGCCAGAAGATATTTTTTTGTAAACCTTTTGTAGTATTAAGTGATTTGGCATATAACTGACCAGTGGGGCCAAAAAAATCTTAAGAGGATCCAAATTGTACATAATCTAGCTTCAAAGAAATGTATCTCACTTTCAAAAGGACTTGGATATCAGATTCCTTGAAGAGCCATATAGAGTATCAGAAAGGTTTCGCACTATAAAATGTTCCAAAGGGAAAGACATTCATTTCATAGAAAATCCAGGGATATGGTGCATTAAGTACTAGGGAAATTTCTTAAACACTTGGATTATGAATGCAACACAAAATGATTAATCCACAATGAGTAAGACAAGGTCACAACCCCAAGTTCCTTTCGAGCAAGGTTGAAGTAAAGGGGTTGATGGTTTGGGGGCTAGTGAAATATGGTGTTTAATGAATTTTCTTGTCTCGGGGAACATAACGTTTGAGCAGATATTTCATAGTTTCAAATAAAAATAAGCTAAGGAAACGTGAAGATGGGGAATTAGTGATGTCAATTAATAAATTATCAAATTTAAAATGGCGCGAATCTAAAATGAAGAAACTAGTGAAGCTAAAAGGTAATGAATTTGAAGTGAAATAACCCATGATAATTGTGAATGCAAAAATACACAATTGATGAGAGGAGATTGATATAAAATAGTACTTGGAGTTGTAATAAAATAAAATAAAAAACTCTGGTTCTGATCAAATTAACATTGTGAGAGAAAGAGAGAAATAATGGACACGAATAGCTAGTGGGAAAGCTATCACATGTCAAAATTTTGAAGCATATATGGAATAGAATGACAAAACAAAGGTTGTAGGTGGATATTGGGTGAAAACAGAAGCGGTTGTGGATAAAAAAATTGTAGAGGGTTAGAAACAAAGAGTGTACTGCAAACAAAATATCATATAAGTCATTCAAACAAATATTAATATCATTTATCAAGGGATTGTAGTCTCCTTCATGTAGGTTCTTGATAAACATCAAAAATTTGGTGCCTGTAAATAGTGGGAGTTGGTTCTTCCAACAAATGGGTGCTTGCAAAGAAAAAGAGGTTAGAGCCTCTTGTAGGTTGGTACCTGCAAAATATGATGTAAAAAGGTGTTGGTGATTTATTTTTCATCAAATCAAAAATAAGATTTGTGGGTTTATCCCTCTATGGGTTTCCACATAAAATTCGATGTCTCATATTGGTATGAAGTTTATGGTGTTGTTATGTGATTTATGTATTTTTTCCATGGTCATTTTTGGAATATTTGAATATGTGTATTAATTATTAAAAGTGGTCATAAAATATTAATTCACTCCCCCCCTATTTGCATTTCCCTAGTTTCAAACAATCGGTATCAAAGCAGGTTCCTTCAACAATATTCTAACAACTAGAAGGAAGATCTAAACCTGAGACATGGCTAGCCAAGATGGATGTTCTACCAATAACGCTCACTTTTTCAATGGAACAAACTATACTTTCTGGAAAATGAGAATTAGGACATATCTAATTTCCCTTGGTGCAAATGTCCGGGATGTAGTGATAAATGGCTATGAAAATCCACCTATATTGGATGACAAAGAGGAAAATCTTGAGTTTGCATTTAATGCCAAATAAATTAATGCAATCCTAAGTGGATTGTTTAAATCAGAATTTGTTAAATTTATGCATTACATGACTACAAAAGAAATGTGGGACAAGTTAAACAATAGCTATGAAGGTGATGATAAGGTAAAAATGACCAAACTACAAGTCTATAGAATGCAATTTGAGTCATTAGAAATAAATGAGGATGAGGATATATAAAATATTTTCCTTTGAGTTGATGGAATAGTGAATATAATGAGAGGTCTTAATGAAACTATAAAGGAGTCCAAAATAGTTCAAAAGGTCTTGAGATTATTCCTGCCATATTTAATCCCAAGGTATCAGCTATTGAGAAAATGTCTAACCTTGACACTTTAACAATGAATCAATTACTTGGAACATTGACTGCATATGAAATGAAAACTGCAAAAGGAAAATCTACATCAAGGTAAGTAGCGTTCATAGCATATAGGAAAACCAAATGTGACAAAGAATGCTCAAGTTTTGGATCATATGAATAAGAGGCTAAGTTTGTTAGAAGACTGAAGAAATGAACTGGAATATATAAGGGTGAGTTTCCTTTCAAATATTTTAATTGTGGAAGAGTAGGTCATTATGCATATAAATTTCCATTAAAAAAGGAAGATAATAAAAATGATAGTAATAAAAGAATAAATACATGAGAGTTAAGAAGGAGAAGAGCTTCAAAAACAAAAGCTTCTATACCCAAGAAAACACCAACTCTTCAAAAGATAAAATGAACAATATTCTGATGAAGAAGGGATTAGTGATTTCATGCTTATGGCCATAGAAACTCAAGATGAAGGACATGATGAATGCAAATTAAATGAACAGGAGACTGAAGTAGACTTGGAAGGTGAATTACTCAGTGCCTTAGAAGAAACTGGTAGCTTTAAGAAAAAAAATAAGAAACAAAAAAATATATTGATTAAGTATGAACAAAGAAGAAAACAAAACAATGATGTCTCACTCCTTCTAAAAGAAGAGCTGGAAGAAGAAAAAAATATCGAAGGCATTCTATTGCAATAGTTGAAAAAGAAAGGTAAGGAATGTGAAAAAATAGAAGAAGAGGTAGTATCTCTAAGAAAAGAATTGCAAAAAAAATAGGCTCAACGGAACAAGAACCTAAAGCATATTAAAGGATCTGAAAAATTTAGATGGAATTCTTAGAATTCAGAGATCCCCTCTCATTAATACTAGCTTGGGTTACGAGGGAGAAAAAATAACAAGAAACATGAAGACAAAAGACCGCCAATTTCATCAAATCACTCATAGAAATTAACGGCAATGGAATCCAAGGGAATAACAAAAATTAATAATCAGAAATCAAGAAAAATGGTAGTAATATATCTCAGCAACAGTCAATGCATACTTTAAAAAAAACACACTAAACAAGTGATAAATTAGCAACAACAACATAACATTACAACTCAACGACATCTAAGAAAATTATATAACAAAGTTTCATATAGCTTTAAAGATTGGGGAAAAAAAAAACCATGCTTCCCTCAAAGACAAAGTCATCAGATGCCCAGGAGATCATATCTAAAAAGACAAACTATTCCCACATACATAAATTTATTCTATGGTTGTTTTTATTCCTAGACAAATTTTGGTCCCAAGGTTGTGAATTGCAAAACATATCTTATAAATAATTAGACAATAAATAAAAGAAATGATTATTACCACTCAAGTAGACATAACAGGTTTGTAATCTACATAGAAATAATGACAGGGAAAACAATTGTTTTTTCCCTCGTTTGATGTTATTAAATGTTATATTTGTCACAAATTTGGAAATAAAGCAAATGAGTGTAGAATTATAAATTTCATACTAGCTCCCTAGAGCAAGAAAATACATGAAGAACCCAAGTTTTGGAAGAAGAAAAAGGAAGAAAAGAAAGACAATTGTGGCCTTGTCCTGTATGCCCAAAACCAAAACATTTGTTAGTATATGGATAGTGGATGCTCCAAACATATGACTGGTGATAGGAGAAAGTTCTTGTCACTAAATAAAAATAAATCAAGAAATTTTACTTTTGGTAATGATGTTCCAGATAATTTAATGGGAAAACTCATAGTGATTCTAAACAATGGAAAAGGTAAAGCTCAATATGTTCTTTTTGTAGATGGACTTAAGCACAACTTGTTTAGTTTAAGATGAATGTGTGAAAATGGTTTGATGTTACTTTTTGCTCCCAAGATTATGAAATAAAGTTAGCAAACATGGGAAAAGTAGTAGCAAAGGTTGTGAGAACCTCAAATAATGTATACACTCTCAACGAAGAAAATGAGGAGTGTTATTTGGGGAAACTTGATTAGAGCTAGTTCTGGCACACAAGACAGGGACGCTTGAATTTTGATAATATTATAAAGCTAAAAAAAAAATGGAGTAGGTAAGAGGCCTACCAAAATTACGAAGCCAAACCATACAATTTGAAATTCATATCAAATGGGGAAGCAAACTCAAGTGCCTTTCAAAAAAAGAACATTCATCCACCATGCCTTTATAACTAGTCCATACATATTTATGGGTGCCTTCAAGAATTGAGGCTCCAAATGGTGAGTGGTACCTCATGTTGGTTATTGACAACTACACCAAAATTACTTGGTTCTCATTCTTAAGGCAAAAATCAGAAGGGTTTGAAAAGTTCAAAATTCTCAAAGCCCTAGATGAGAATCAAATTGGCTACAAATTAAAGTGTTCGAGGTCATATATAGGTGGGGATTTTACTTCAAATTAGTTTTATGACTTTTGTGAATAAAATGACGAAAAAAGGCAATTTACTATTACAGATAGTACTAAAAAAAATGTAGTTGAAAGGCAGAACATATCAATGCAACAAATGGCAAGAGAAATGATGGATGAAAGAAATCTTCCACAAACATTTGATTTGAAACTATTTATACAACAATCCATATTTTTAACAAAGCACATCTCAAGTCAAACAATGACATGACACCTTACAAATTGTGCCATGAAAAACTAGCATGAATAAAGCACTTCATATTTGTTGGTAGTGAGTGTTACATCACAAATAGTGATGAACAATTGGGTAAGTCTGATGTTAGAGCTTATGAAGGAATATTCTTAGGATATTTAACAAAGAGCAAGGGCTATAGATGGTACAATAAAAGGTTAGAAAAAATATTTGATTGTATTGATGTAAAATTTGATGAAAATACCTTCAAATGGAAGCAGACAAGATTCATTAATCCAATTGATCATACCATCAGTTAAGAGGAAGGAGATAATCTTAAAGAATCAGAAAAGGAGGTAGAATACACTCATTGAAAACCTACTTCAAGGTATGTACAAAGAACCACCCTAAAATTCAAATTCTTGGTAATAAGGAAGTAAGAGTTCAAACTTGAATAAAAATAGTGGGCACTTATAGTTAAGCAAAATTTTCCATGTTGTCCATGATCGAACATAAAAACTTCTCTCAAGAAAGTGATGACAAGTATCAAATAAGTGCCATGAATAAGGAATTAGATAAAATTGAAAAGAACCAGACTTGGGAATTGACTTCAAGACCAATAAATAAGAATGGCATAAGTACAAAATGGGTCTTCGAGAACAAGTTAAATGAGAATGGAAAAGTCATTAGAAACAAAGCTAGATTAGTGTGCAAAGGTTATGCATAAGTTGAAGGAATAGAATTTTAAGAAACCTTTACTCCTGTAGCAAGATTGGAAGAAATTAGAATTCTTCTTGCATTTGTGTGTCATAAAAACTTAAAAGTATATCTGATGGATCTGAAATCGACGTTATGTAGAACTTGAAGAAGAGGTGTATATAGAATAGGATGAAGATTTTTAGTTATCAGACAATCTTGATTACATATGCAAGTTGAAAAAGGAAGTATATGGACTCAAGCAAGCACCAAGGGCATGGTACTATAGATTAGACAAACATTTATAGAAGAAAGACTTCAAAAGATGGACAACTAATAGTAATTTATATATAAAATATGAAAGTGAGGATCTTTTGGTTGTTGTTGTTTATGTTGATGATATAAATTTTGGCAGTAATGCAACTTCACTAAGCCAAGATTTGCAGCTGAAATGAAGACTAAATCTGAAATGTCTAAGCTTGGAGAAATCTAATTTTTTTCTTGGTTTACATATTACACAAACTTCAAAAGGAATGTTCATTTCCCAAGGAAAGCATCTAAAAGAAATACACGAAAAAATTTAGAATGAAAGAGTGTTCACCTGTTAACACTCTTATGGTCATCAGGTGTAAGCTAAGTAAATATGATGAGTCACCATAAGTTAATAAAAAATTGTACATATCAATGACTAGAATTTTGTTTTATGTAACAACCTCTCAACCAAACATAATGCAAGCTATTGGTTTGGTAGCAAGATACCAATTATCTTCCAAGAAAAGCCACTAGCTAGCTGCAAAAAGAATTTTTATATATCTAAAAGGCACAATGGACTATGGAATATGGCATCCAAAGGGTAAGAACTTTTTATTGACTGCGTACACATACATAAATTTGGCTAGTTGTATAAATGATAGAAAGAGAACAAGTGGCGGCCTTATTTCTAGGAAACACATTGGTGGCATGGTTGAGCAAGAAGTTGATCTCTGTCTCACTATCTAATTTTAAAGACGAGTACAAGTATTTGAAGCTTGTTGCATTCAAATACAGTGGATGAAGCAAAGACTTCAAGACATTAAGGTAACGTATGATGAACCTATTCCCACAAAATGTGATGATACAAGTGCAAAAAGTATATCCAGGAATCATGTTCTTCACTCAAGAACCAAACATATACCTATCAAGTATCACTTTCATAGAGAGTAGGTAGCTAATCAGATTGTAAAGTTGGATTATATATCAACAAAGGAACAAATAGTTGATATATCCACCAATTCCCTTACCAAATAAACCTTTGAGTACTTAAGACAAAATTTGGGAGTAATGTCTTCCTCATCTCTTCAGTAATCTATTTTGAAAAGAGGACAATTGTCTAACTTAGTCAAAGATAGATGTATGGTTAGGATGCTATATCCATGGGGAGAGTGATTATCCTATGGCTTCTCAGAAGTAAAGTGAAAGAATGAGAAAACAACAACAAAAAAGTATGGTTATAACAAACATAAATGGAAACATTCATAGGGCGAGTAGAATGTGAGTTGTTATTGAATTTAGCAACCGTTGGAGCGACCCCCCCTGGGGTGTAATTTTTAGGGTCAATTTTGTCTAATTTTTGTTATACGTGTTGCGTGCAAATGGTCAAAGGGGACTTGGGGCAGGTCAAAGTCCCTTAATTATTGTAATGGGTTAAAGGTAAATTCCATGAGTCTCAAACCCTGGTTTGAGACCATGGTATGTGCGTGTATATGATAGTATAAATATGTAAGAGTCAAGTGATGAAGAGATCGGTCGTATTTGATGTATGGTTGTTGATTAATGTTTGATCTATGTCTAGGTTTTGTCTGGGTAGAAAGGCTCATGTTGGTTGTGTGTGCGGAGACCTAAGTCTTGAGTTGTGTGTGGACTCTGCTGCTATGTGCGCAGAAGATAAACTATACTGAATTGGAATATCTCTTAATAAAGAAGACATTTTTGGTGAACCCAGAGTCTTATGTGATTGACTATCTTGATTACCTGTTACTTGTTGTTGATTTGAATTTGTTCTGTTATTGTGTATTTTCTTTTGTAATTGTTTATTTGCATCTATGCGCAAGAATTAGTCGATGTTAGATGACTAGATCTGAATGAAATATATTGTGCACAAAATATATTAAGGTATTTTATGATAATTTGTGGAAGGGTTAGATATGTTGACTATGCATGCGCAAAAATGTTATATTATTTGCAGTAATTCTAATTAGATCTACCACATCAAAATCTCCCTCAAGGTGCAGAAACCTGGTTCCAGCACTCCCCCATACTACTTTGGGTGAGACTTTGGTCTGCGCAAGAGGATCACTACCGAAAGGGCCAGTAGTTAGAGGGCTTTGTTGGTTGTGCGATAACTCAAAACTTGGGTCAAGATCCCTCAAGCCAACAAATGGTTCTGTTGCCGGGACCGAGATAATTTTGAGGGAGATTTGATGTTGTGGCATCTGACACAAAACGAACTACAAGATTGTCTTGATAAGAATATACTTGAATTTGTGATCCAAGAGAACAAAACCTATAAATTTCATGTTGAAGATTGGGAACAAAGGTATATCTACACAAAATTACACGAAATTTTATTTTCTTCCTTTGCAATCGAGTTGCACGAGTGGTTGTCTCAGCTTGTTGAGTTCTATACCTGTGCAAAGGACGATGCGATCACTCAGTGGACCCCGGAGTTGGTACAACAAATAGAGAAAACTAGCAACAAAATCACCAATGTGGTAGATTATTGGATCGATAGCGTTCTGGGAGGATTTGTGATTGAATTTTCTATTGATCAATTTGTATCATATTCTGAAGCTGAACAAAGGTTTTTCAAGGGTCCTAGAGGTAAGTTCATGCGCTCTCTGAAGTTTTGGATTAAAATTCTATTGTGTGAATAGGGTACTCTATGCAGTCATATAGAGTGAATGTCTCGTAGAGGCCCAAATACACACAGTGGAAGAGCTTATAGAGTAGATCTAGAAGAATTTTTCAGTTATAGCCCTCTCAAAGGTAAATCTGGAAGTGACCAGGAATCTGAAACTAATAGCTCTGGTGGATCTGCGCACCCTGAAGAATAATTATTGAAGATTAGAATAATCTTGGGTCGTTGGCCATAGTTCATATCCCATCCACTCCACTCACGAACTCATATCACTCTAACAAGCCATCCACTCTACCTCCACCTCCACCTCCACCACCAGGAGCTGAGATGGTCACCTCCATGAAGTTACCTACTTTTCGTGGTAAAGGGAATGAAGACACAGACCAATTCTAGTTTTCTACTGACGTTGTATGGATAGTGCAGCAGGTTAATAATGAGGATGTTAAGAAAGCACAGTTGTCCATTACTTTACAAGACCGCACATGATATTAGTACATAGGTATGTAGCGACAAACCCTAATGCAACTATTGATAATCTAAATGCCATTCAGATAGAGATCAATGACCTGCACCACCGAGAGAAACTACTGGAAACAAGGACGAAACCTTGGGTTGTGGAAGCCCTGCAGCTCTTGCAGAACCTTAACAATGCCCTCAAAATCCTACAAAAAACACAACATAGCATGATTTTGGTAGCTGAGGGGCCAACAACAACAAAATTGGTAGATGAAGCATAGAGTGTCACTGCACAGAGCATTGAAGTCGTCATGCCACTATGGAGCTTTGTCGAAGCATTGAAGGCAAAGATGAAGGAAACCACCCCATAGTGACTCAAGATGAGTTGCGAGATTGTGTTGGGTGCCTATTGGAGCGGGGCCCCCTAGGGTGTACTTTTTTGGGTTAATTTTTTCTACCTTTAGTTATATGCATTGCGTGCAAATTATCAAAGGGGATTTAGGGTGGGTGAAAGTCCCTTAATTATTGTAATGGGTTAAAGGGAAAATCCATGAGTCTCAAACCATGGTTTAAGACCATGGTATGTGTGCGTCTATGATAGAATAAATATGTAAGAGTCAACTAATGAAGAGATCGATCATTTTTGGCAAGGGAACAGGTCTCGCAAAGAAGACCCAGGTTCAGGTCTGAGGGCCAACAAGGTTTTCCGTCGTAGTCTAGATTCACGCTGGCATTCACACTCTGCTTCGAAGGGAAAAGAATCTCACCCAAGGCATGTCGTGACCTTATTGTGATAGGGATCAGATCGGTATCATCCCCACAACATCCATACAAGTGAATCAAAGTCAAACCAAAGTCTTAGACAGTCATAACCCAACATCCCAAAACATATACCCTTCAGGAAAACAGTTAAACTAACGATAAATAAAATTTTAAACAAATATTATAACATCACTCATTCACACTCATAATAATTTATCCAGAACAACACTCCTGAATATATTAATCAGTATCCATCAGAGGCAAACCATTACAAATCTCAGCTACATATGAGCATAAACAGAGAAAAATACAACAAGTCCCTAGGGACAGAGATAAACCGCAGTAACCCAGAAGAGATGAGAACAGTGCAACCCAGACAAAGCTCTCTTGCGGCTCTCTGTTGCCTATTCTCGTCTACACCAACCTCTCTTCCCATTGGTTGGCTGCCTATTTTTTCTACTGCCCGCGCGACTAACAGTTCTTCCTTTCTTCTTTCTCGGTTGTCTTTCGTTTCTTTCTGTTCATCGGGAGTTCACTTCTTGTTTCCTTCCGCGCCCCTCCGTCGTCTATGCTTGCTCCCACAACAACCGCGACACCTGTCCTCTGCTCTTTCGCAACCTTGACACCTTTCTGCCTACCAAGGTTTCATTCTACCACGTACTCGCCGCAACTCAAAATCTATTGATTTTCAAAAAAAGGGCCCCAACAGGCCCCGACCACATCCTTTTGACTCGCCCCGAGTCAATTGTCCTATGTTGTCTCCACTTCCATGGGTCTGCCCGACCCTGTGCCCTGTTTTGGCTACGCACTTCCTCCTGGCTATCCAAACAAGGGCCCCAACTGTGGGACCTTGTTTAGAGCTGAAGCTTTGAGCTCTTGGAAGGTTGCCATGGCCTGCTGTCACCCTTGCATCAACTCGTTGGTCTCAGCCGTGATTTTTGTGAAAACTTCCTCCCTGGCATTTGGCGGCACTGCACCAAACACTATGTTGATATGTGTGTTGGCCTCAGAGGCCAATTTCTGCATCATTTGTGTTGATTTTTACGGGCTATCGACGCTCCCAGATGGCCTGTTTGGCTGTCATCGAAGTCTCCTCTATTTGTTGAATTTGGACCTCTAACACATCCACCTGGGCATAAAGTTGGTCCAGTCTATTTGGATCCGTTGCTTCCTGTATTTCCTTGGAGATCTGTTGCAGTTGGGCCAAGATCAGTTGTGCCTTCACCGTTAGGACCGTTGAGCACTCTTGCAGACCCTTTAGTAGGTCCTATGCATCTATGGTTGTAGTACTTAGAACTTCTTGCATCTTTGTTACTTAGCCCTGTCTCTCTAATATTTGTGCTGAGTACACAACTGTTGGGTCAGGCAATGCAGGTCGGGCTGCCAATGCCGCCTTGAGTTCCGCATTTTCCTGGTGGAGGTTTGAATATGCCACCCTAAGGTGGATCGCCCACCCTACTACATTTGTTTCCTGCACGTCGTCTGATATTTGACTGTTGTGGGCCGTCACTGCGGGCCATACTTCCCTGAGAACCCTGGTCACTGTTTCCAGCTGTCCCTGTAGCTGCTCTTTCTCTGTTGTAACCTTCTCGCGTTGTTCAGTAAGCGTGCTTATCTGTTGTTGCTGTTGTTCGCATTTATGTTGTAGTTCCGAGTGGAGCTTCTCGGGCTGTTGTGCTACCCTTTAAATGAAATGGTACAGCTGAGTTGTCCCCCATGTCTCCATGCTTTCGGCACCGGAGGTACCCTGATCTGGCCTTCGCTCCTGGAGTGGTTTCCCACTGGAAACCGATCTTTCTAACTGGTCTTGAGGTGACTATGGCAGAGTTTGCTAGGGTGCAGATTTTTCCATATTTAGGTCTGGTCGCTCCTCTTGATCTGCTCAGTTGGGTGGTTGGAGCGGAGTAGGCTCAGGGAGTGTCCCAGCTATGTCTTCAATTGTCTGCTCTAACTGAGTGATGAGGTTGGTAAAAGTAGTCTGCGGGACCACGATAGGGTTGATTGGGGGTACCATTTCCGTACCCGAGTTAACCTCCATCCCGTGGTGCCCATTGAGTATTCTTCTGATAACTAGATCAGACACGACGGCAGATGAGGTGGATGGTGCGAAGCTGTGGGGTTCTCAGGAGACAGATAAGGTGGGGGGTGGTAGTGGATCTGGACGAGGTGGCGATATGCGAATGTTCAGGAAATCAAAGGGGTTTATGGGGGTGTGAGGTGGCAACCCACTTGCTTCTTCTGTCTCAATTATCTACTCTTCTTGGATCAGTACCCCTACGCTCAACTGTCGGGGTTGATCCTCTCCTGTGAGGTTGACCATTGGACTTGATTCTGCAACCTTGGCCCTCTTGGCCTTCGGTGCCGCTGCGGGCTTCGCAGCTCTACTTTTCCCTGCCAGCGGTGTGGGTGTTGGGGTTTGTGAACTAAAAAATACATTGGGAATGGGTGCAAAGATGGAAGTTGTGCTTGGAGATGGGTTAGACTGGGAGACCTGGAATTCTGAAAAAGTTGGAAATGGAGTAGCACTTCTCGATATGACCTAAACTACTTCATTAAAGCTTCGTACCTTCGTGTTTAGTTGCTGAATGATTGGGAGGAGCTGCAAGTTCGACATCCTGTTTGCTGCCTCCTCCGACGTTTCTCTTGGCAACTGGTGTGGTAGCATCCCGTCAAAGATGTACGTGTACACTCCATCCCTAATCTCCATCGCAACTCCCGGCCATGAACAAACCTCTGTGTGAAAATCCGCTTCATCAATTTGGAACTTCAGAGTCCTCATCTGGAACGTTGTTTCTGGTACACAAGTGGGTCTAAGGAACGTATGCTTGTGCGTGACTCCAAACCAGACTTGCTCACTATATCCATCCAGTAGGTTTCTTGGGATCCTTTGTTGACTCATTACAACATCGACCATTAGGCCGTACCAACTCCTGAAGGCTTATGCATTTAATTCCTTGGTGCTAAGGTCTCTAGACACCTTCCACGGTATAAACTTCATTGCCACCGGCTGATCTTTCGCTATCTCCACTAGTATCCTGATGACGGGGAAAGTCCACTTCCACATGGCCAGTGCTATTATCAAATACCCGTAGATAAACTCGGTTTCCCTCTTATAGTTGTCTTCACATGCCTCAAACAACTCCTTCAGCAGGAAGGAGCACCAATTCAGCCTGGTCCCCTGGACGTAGTGCTCCGCTACCGAAATTGTGTCTAATGTACACTCTCCTTTGGTGTAATGTCTCATCGCCTTGTTGGCAATGAGGTAGCAAGCGAATCTGATCTCTGGCTTGTTGATTAACTCAATCTTTGCCCCCTTTCCTCCTCTTCGAGTGCCATAGTTGGCATAGTAGTATTTTTCCCCTGACTTCTTTGCCCGTTTCGATATAGTTCTGAACGCTGAAGATACGTCGCTTCCTTCCTGCGACAGTCCTGTAAACCTATGAATGTCTTCGGCGTGAATAGAGATTTACTTCCCCAGCCATAGAGAGCCATTCTCAATTCTGCTCAACAAGAATTTGGTGCACTACATCGTAGCGCCTATAGTCATAAATACTGGTAAGTTTCTTAAATTCATTATCGAGGACTGTTGGATACCCCTGAACTCGGGCAGGACCCTTGCTGTCGCCCGTCCTTCTTCTATTGTATAATTTTCCATGTATACCTGCCTTTTTAGCGTAGGAAAATCAAAGGAATCTGTGAGATCTACATCGATTAAGGTCACACTGTCATATTTTCTGACAAGCGACTCAATTCTCTGAATTTTGCTGTCCAGCTCCTGTTCTACCATCGCTGGGCTTACTCTTGTCATCTTCGCTCGCCGCTGATATACCTAAAGAATAGTTCTCTGTCTCTTCTCTTGACTCTCTTCTTCTGGACGCCTTCTTTGCTCTAGTTCTACTCCAACTTCCCTTGCTCTTTCGGAGGTTTCTAACTCTAACTCGGATTTTTCTGGCATTCTCACGCTTTTCTGCATGCAGGTTATGTAAGTAACTGGCACAGGTGAGGTTGATGAGACCCCATAACTAATTAATGTTTCCCTGGCTTCTCCCGCGCTACGCTTGTGTGATCAGTTAGCTGCTGAGGTGGGTTCTGACACTACTGACTGTGGTTTTGGGATTTGGGCAGACGCGAAAGCTAGTGGTTATGTCTAATTATGGAAAATTTATTACAGTATGGATAATGCTAATTATGACAATTATTTCCAAATCTTGGTGATCCTACGGACTGACACTGGTGCTATGCTAAATGATGATGGGTTGATGTTCGGCACGCTTTTCTTCCTGACGTGGATGACACGCTAGACACTACCCCTCCCCAACCACTAATGGTTGCATTGCGGTCTCCGCAATTGAGCTGATATTTATTCTATTATGGTAAACATATCTATGTCATCTCGGGTGCGAGAGAGTTATTGACTCTAATCTACCCTTCCTACTCCTCTCTGTTTCGAGAGTTATTGAAATTGAAATGAACAACTTACTCTTGGTAGGGTTTCAGGCATGCGCTATTGACCCATCCTTGTAGAACCTGGCCATTTAATTGTGCCAATCGAACTGCTCCTGACAGTTTGATCTCTATGACATCAAATGGTCCCAGCCAATGCATCTGCAATTTCCCTGGGAACTTCTGGAACTTACTGTCATAGAGTAGGACCTTTCCTCCAATTTGGAAAGTCTTGTGTTTGATATGTCGATCATGCCAAGCTTTCTGCCTCTCCTTTTCCACCGTCTGATGAAACTCCGCAAGGAATCATCCTTCCCCAAGTTCCTGTAGCTCGTGCAATCGCTCTTTTAAAGATTCATCTTCAGATAGCTGCAGTGTTGTTGCAATCAGAAGGCTTGGTACCGTGAATTCTGCTGGGACCGTTAGCCACCTATAAACTCTGATATAACTAGTGATGGATAAATTTGTTGTCAAGCCTTCAAGAGATGTATTTCCTTTGAAAATCCATCATCTTTGAAGTCTTATGATGATTCCCTATCCTTTGAATTAATCTTCACTGTTGTTTCCCTCTAAGCCCTCAAGAACCTGCTCATTACCAAGAGAAAAATGCTCATAATGCTCCATTTCCCATCATCCATTCTCTTCATTTCACCCCCACAAAATCCTCATTTTAACCCTTGTTTCCTTCAAAAATCCTTCTATAAACCTTCATTAAATCTCCAAATCATCAAAACCCTCTTTTTAAACCTTATATCTCCCTCTGATTTGGTTTAAAACCCCTCCTTTCATCTATCAGAACCTTCATTTTGGCTTTAAAAACACTATTTTTGGGCCCAAAATCACTTTTCTACACTATGAGGTTCTTAAGCCCCCGAGGGCTTATTTCCTTTAGCACCTTACCTTCATATGACCCAAAGCCCCACAAACGGGCACTTAAAGGCTTAAAAAATCTTTCCCAAACCTTATTTCCCTTCTATTTTTCATTCCCGACGTATAATTTTGAAAGAAAATATGGACCATTGATCTCTGCAGATCAACGCCCATCGGGCCCCATCCTTTTGCCCATGTTATCTGCCTTACCTTTTCTCTCGTTCAAAACCTCCGCCTCTTTATTAAATCTCGGCCGCCCGATCATATGATCCAACGATCGAGACGTAATGCGATGAACCAATAACTCGTCCACCTCGCGACAAAAGTGCTGACGCGACTATTGGTCCCACCATACATCCTCCGCACATCTTCAGATCGATCGCGTGCAACCCACGCCATTGGATCTGCTACCCATCATCCAATGGCTCAAACTCAATCTCGTGTAATTTTTGGCCTCCCTTCCCAGCGCGCTACTTCTGCGCGATATAAGCTGTTTTGAAAATCTACGTGTCAAACGTTGTATGGAATCACGTTCCAAAAGCAAAAACCGCCTACCCCCCATTTCACCGTGCGAAAACCATTCCTAGTTTTCCGCCATACCGCCAACCCTCCACAACGTAATTTTAGCTTTTAATCCTAGCCATCAATCTCTGGGATCACACGGCCCATGTTATATCGCGATATTAAACTCATTTGTCTCCCATCTCTCCCCAAACGACTTCATCAAGCGATCTCCACCGTAGATCATCCTGATCTAACGGTCCACGTTCATCCTCGCACCCAGACCCTCACTAAACCTGGTTAGCTGCTCTGTCAGGGTTTTTTCCTGATTTTTGCTGCAATCACCACCTCCTCACTGCTCCTCCACCACCCCAAAGCCTCTGCAAGAAATCTAAACCAAGCTCGTAGGTTTTTATAACAAGTTTGTCATGTGTTTGCAGGTTTTTCATGGTCGATGAAGGATAAATGTTTTACAATCACGAAGGTGACCCAAAGGCTCAGATAGCAATCTCAGGGCCAAGAATCAATATCAGAGGGACTAGAAATAAGGGTGAGGTCGTGTCAATCGATGGATCAGATCCATGAAACCTCTGTGATCCTCTAGCTCAGTGAAACCCTCCACATGTACACAAAACAATCAGAAAGACGAGGGTCACATATCCAGTGGCATATGACAAGGCATAGAAGATTAATAAAATCTCTGAAGGCATCAGTATAGAAGCAGTTCGAACAATCAACAAAGTAAAAGCATAAACAGAGCTAAAAAAGGTTTAATTACAAAGGAACAGAGCAGTTATTAGTGTAGACTATTGACTGACATAGACATAGCCCATCTCCACGCACACAAGCCTGTCAAGCAATTATTACACCAAAGAAACTGCTACAAATGTCAGAAGAAGTTATTTAGAAGTATGGGAGTCCTCATAGCCCATTCTTCCACTTAACTCACACCAAGAAGATAACAGTACCACTCCAAATGGTTTTTCCTCCCAAAGGACACCCTGTGGGTGATTTCTGTCATATCAAAATGGTCTAAACAAGCTACAAAGTTATTGATCCTGTCTAGAATTTAATGAAATGTTTAGGACACAGGTTGGAGCATTCGAATGCCCTCTCCTATTTCTGATGATCATTAAGACCTTATTTACCTACTTTTCCTCATTTTTTCCTATAAAGACTCTTCGAATTCTCATTGTAAAAGGTTGGAATTTGATGATTTCTAAAGTAATACATATTGCTGCTTTGAAGAAGCATTGGTGTTCTGAAGGGTTGTGGAGGTATTTGTTTTTCTGTTGATAAAGGAGGCTGGACCATTGGATCCTTGAGCCTGGTTTTGGTGAAGTACTTCTTATTGTTAATGTTATTTCCTGTTTTCCACTTTATTCCATCATGCTTTGCTTACAGTAGGATAAAAATTTTAGGCAGAGAAATGTATCTTAGAAGCACCTCTGACCTATTTATCCTTCATTTTTTATATGTTTTCCACTACTGAACATGACAGGGTAGTCTAATAGCTCTCTCAAATATTCAGTTTGTTTTATTTCAGAAATGGTAAATTCAGTTGTGTTAAAGACTATTTAGGTGTTCCCTCTTTCTTTGCCACTGATTATTGTACCTAAAATCTCCCTTTAATTGCTAATGTTTGCAGTTTTACAGAGAGGTCTATTTCAATCATACCCTTTGTTTCTTATTGTAATTATTGTGTTAAAGGTCCCTATAATTGCAGTCCTAGATGTCTAAGGCGTTCCCTCTTATTTGAATGCAATTGTATGTCTTTGTTGATTAAGCTCTCAACAATGAACTTATAGGAGGAAATAGGGCGTTCCCCAAATCCTATAATTCATTAAGAGGGTTTAGTCTGCATTTCTCCTCTTCTTTGAGTGTTTATGTCAATTAAGTCCAAAACAATGAGCTTACTAGAGGAAATAGGGCATTCTCTGAATCCTTTAAGTCATTGTGAGAGGGTTTAGTTTGCTTTTTCACTCTTAGTCCTTAATGTTCATCCCGTTTCACCTATATTATTCAACAGATCCTTAACCAAGTTAGATTTTCCCTTTGGTTTCCCTTCCTTCTCAATCAGAACTATTTGGACTTTCACATGACTCCATTGCCCAATGGCTTGTAGATTCCCATGCTCTATCTATACTGCATGAAACATATTTGTCCAACCAAACAAAACAAGCAACCCTGCACCTCATAACTAGCCTAAAATCAACTTCTAAACCTTTCAAGCCATATCTTTATAAACATATTGAG